>LOJH01027063.1:12903-22938 GCA_001685095.1 Ellobius talpinus
AGAAGAAGAAGAAGAAGAAGAAGAAGAAGAAGAGGAAGAGGAAGAGGAAGAAGACGATGAAGATGAAAGGGAAAGATTACTTGGTTTTTCAAAGTCTTTTACTTTACATCCTCCTCCAAAATTTGAATGCCCGGTATAGTGCTTCTCAGAGGCACAGATTCCTGGAGACCTCAACCCATAGTCCTTAGGAGGATTTTTTATCATATAGATGGATGCTGCCAGGATGACCACTAGCCAAAATATTTCTTGAAGCCAGTTTCATTTCTTAGTGAAGCAAATAAAGACTTATTTAAGCTGAAGCCATTGCTAATTTGGTATTTGAAAGATAGATGAGGAGAAACTAGCTAGTCAAAAAAAAATCTATGCCCAGTAACCGAAGAAAGTAATTGGAAATTCTAAACTGTCATCGCAGAAAACAAACAATAAACCCTCATGAAATACAATGTCATGTGTGTCAATTTTTGCGACAAAAGAGGAACGCTGTGCTTTGGCCTGCTGTCCCAGAGGTTTCAGTCCATGGTGGACTTGAGGCAGGTGAGTATGGGGAATAGCTTGGCAAGCTGGGCCGTACACACACACACCCCTTCTACAAAGCACCTGGCAAGCTGAGCCCCTTACCTGAAGGCCCTAACACTGTACCTAGCAACCTAGGGCCCACACCTGTCTCAGACTGGGTGCATGCTCCACTCCAAACAATGGAATAATTTTCTCTTCCTCTTGGCAACCACCAAACATGGACAGTTTTTTTTTATTTCAAACATATTCCCAGTTATATACAGGTACAAGAGCAAAAGGCTGAAATATTTTGGGGTACATGTGCAATAAGATGAACTGTGTGCACTGAATGAACTTTTAGGGAGAATCCCCTATTTACCATCTTGTGCCTATGCATTATTGGGCATGCATATGATGAAATCAGGCGCATCCTGGGGAGGGACATGTGCAGTAAGCAAAAGCTTACATATTTCAAATCCGTCAATCAAAATAGAGGACCACCCAAGCTCTACCCTTTAGTGACCAACTCTTCCTTCCTTTGGAATCTATAAAATGAGAACAACCGAGTACTCTTATTCGTGTGGCCTGATACCACTATTGACAATGTAACTCTCTGATCTGTACTATCACTTTACTCTGGAATAAAGTTTACTTGTTTCTTTGAGAAAAAGGAAGAAAGAAATCTCATGAAATGACATGAACCGTGAATGAGAGTGGATCAGATGATGGTAAGAAAATCAGGGCACTGAGGAAGACAGAGTGTCTCCTCCATCTTGATGTGACTTGGCAAACATTTTTGCAATATAACCTAAGGTGCTATAGATATAGGAATCCTGTGCTTTGTTATCAAAAGGCAAAACATTTTAGGACTACTGTAAGTATATTAATTAAATAACAAATAAAAACAAACCGTGGAAAAATCTGTTGAATACACAGCATGAACAGACCTCACAGGCATCCTGCTGAATTAGGAGGAGGGGGAGAAAGGAGAAGAGGAGGAGAAAGAGGAGGTTGGGGGGGAGGAGAAAATGTCAATCTCAAAGGGTTGCGTCAAGTTGTAACAGCATGATTCCCTTGTTAATAAAATAATCTCTAAAAGGTAATGGTCTATGATATTGAACAGATTTATGCTGACAGGAGCTGGGTTTGGAGAAAGGGTATGACTTGCAAGCTAACCCACCGAGTTTCTCTGAAGGGATGCTATCGTGAGTGGGGTATTCATTGTTCGAATCTATATATGTGCTGAAACTTTATAAAATTATAGACCAAGAGTGAGACGTGTAAACCCTGGGAACAGGAATAGGGTGGGTGCTTGAAACCATTGGGCAACAGCGTCAACTCCCTAGTTTTGACAATGCACTGTGGTCGTATGCAAACACTATAATTTGGAGAAACCTGGTGAGACATACTGCAGGATCTTTCAGGACTACTCTGGCTGTCCAAGGCTACTTCAAAACGTAAAGTAGTAAAAATAATCAAATAAGTAATTTTATAATAAGTTGGCTATTCAGAACTCTTCTGAGTACAATGATCAGAATGCTGTGAATGCTTCCTAAGGGCTATTTCAACAATTTCTAATTCTTAAGTCTAAAATGATGTCATCAAAGAGTTTTCACAAGGTGTAGTGTCTTGTCCTTACACTGCTATATATCATCAGGGAGTCTGAGGCAGAGGGATCAAAAGGTCAGGGTCAGGGTCAGCATAGACTATGTAATGAAACAATAAGAACAAGTTTTTAAAAATTAAAAAATACCACTTTTTCTTGAGTAAGCAAAATAAAACAATCAAATAAAAGCTTTAATAATTCCATAAAACCAACTTCCATTTGACCATGAAATAATACATAGCCTCCTAACAAATGGCCGGGGCAAGGGAGGAGGCCAACACTATATTAGAACCTATGTGACCTGATGACAAAGAAAGAAAGAATTAAAGAAGTTATTTGACTTAATAAAGTACAGAAATATCCCAACTTCTAAAATATTACACTAGAAAATTTAAATCCTGCTGGCAATTTTTATGCATTACTCTCCAGTATCTGTCAGCTTTTTGTTCTGTAAAGAGCACTCTGTGTGATGCTGGAAATACACGCACATGATCCCAGCTTGTGACTTTAGAGTAATCGCATGGGGCCCTGGCAGCGACGAGGCACACAGAGATATGGACATCAGACAGTCTCCCCTACCTCAGCTTAGATTATACCGACTCCTGTTCCTTCCACCGTTGACAGATGAGTTGGCCAAATAATTAAAACTTGTTTTCAAGCAGCTTCTTCCTCACTGTAGTTAGGTAACAGGACTTAATAGCTTCTCAAAGTAGACTGAAAAGAAAAGCCAGGTAAGAGGTGACTGATTACAGTAATAAAATAATTAAGTTCCATTAAGATCAATTACTGGCTCAGGGATCTTAGCAATTTTCTTTGTAGTCATTCACAATGGTCCTCTCCCTCTCTTACTGCCATATGCATCCATATTTATTACCTGAAAGAGAAATTAACCCAGTCCTCTCATCTCTTCCTGGCCTGATGCACAGTGCTGATTCTCCTCATGTGGAGTCGGGCACCCGCCCCATTCTTCTCTTTGTATTGTTTTGTGTTCACATTTCCTTTGATTTGTTCCCAGCACCATAGATCCCACACCCAGTGCGAAGCTGCAGACTGCAGAGCGTGATCAGACTCCGCTGGATTCTAAGCCCAGGGCTGACGCCTTACTTTTTATTAATCTATTCTATTGGGAATGTTATTGTTTGCTTGTTTGCTTACTTGCTTGCTTGCTTGTTTTAATTTAGATGTCTTAAAGAAGAAAGAAGCTACATCATTTGCAGGAAAATGGATATAACTGAATATAATCACTTTGAGTCAAGCCGCTCTCAAAAAGACAGACAAAATCACTTGCGTTCTTTCATAGATAGTTCCCAGATTTTACATCGATAGCTAAAATCATGTATGTGCCTATGACATGATAGCAAAAGCAAAACTGTTTGAAGAAGCATGGTGGGGCTAAAAGAAGGGACAGTGGAGGTGGGGTGTTAAGAGAGAACATACTCAGCATACATTGTATGCTGCTATGAAAACACCTCCAAGTAGCACGGTACCATTTACAATGCACACATACAAAGGAAAGCTTTTGAAATGACAGAAAGTCAGATGCACAACATCCTTCAGTGCCTTGTAAGCATTAACTTGAAAGCAATATTCTACCACGATGTGTATGTACTATTGATTTAAAGATTTCTAGCATCCCTCATTAGCTTTAAGGGGCAAGCCCCATTTGAATGTACAGAACGATCTATTCCAACCAGATATAAACCCCTTGTTCCAGTCTGTCTGTTAGGAGCATAAATTCTTTCTAACCTTCAGCTTCTTTGCCTGTCAGTGTTGAAGCAGGAAATAAATTAGAAAATGTCCTTCCTTGGACTGTGCAAGTGAAAATAATAATTAAAAGGCCACTGATTGAGTTAGCGTTCTCTTCACACATCTCCAGCTCTGTGTGGCCAGGAGCAAAGGGTTTAGGGTGGGATGTAACCAACCAATACTCCTTTATTCAACAAATGTATGTAATCAGATGTTAAGTGCAAGGCATTGTTCTACATGTGGGTTCAGAGCTGTCAGGAAGACAAGCATCCTTGGTCCTTATACAGTTTATATCCGAATGAAGGACAATTGATCAGAGATAAGAAGATGATCCTAGAGAGTGACAGAGTTAATTGTCCCTTTACACTGTAATATAGAGTTTATTATTTTCTAGGGGAGATATTGGAGCCTCAGGAAAGCTATAACATAGCTGTTTTCTTACATGAAGTTGAAGAAACAAAATAATTTTCTCCATGGTGCGATGTGGGGCAGACAATGGGAGACTATGTGGAGTGCCTATTCCCTTCTCAGATGGTAACTGAGTGAGCCTAGCAGCCCTTGATTAGCAGAAGGGACTCCCCCAAGGCACCCAAAGTGTGGGCCTCTTGTTTGTAAGATTCAGAAAAGAACACAGCAACAGGTTGTAGAGGGGTTTCTTCCCATGGCAGAGATTGACGACTCCCTGACTGGGGACTGAGGGGTTGGATCTTGATGAAGGGGCTTTCATTAGCTACTTTGAATCTAAAGTGGAAAGGAAAGAGAAGAGGAATTAGGAGCATCCACTTTCTGAAGGCCGGAGGCCTGAGGCCCTTAGGCCCTAAGGCCCTTTCCTTGAGTCCTGGAGGGAGTTTTAAAGTCTCAGCTGAGATCAGCACTGTCTCCTGGCAGCCAGATAAGAACTCCATATGGAAAGGACTAAGCAGATGAGCAGGCAGCAGAAGAGAGCTGGTAAAGGCAGGGACATGGAAACTCTCCAGCTCTCCCAAACACAGAGACCCAAGGCAGTTTCGGCAGCAATACAGTCTATCAACCAGTTTGTCTGGTTTGTTTTGTTTTTGTTTTGTTTGTCTCCCTATCACTAGATTGCTACTGACAAACGATTTCAAAAGAAGAGGTTCATTTGGTTTGATGTTTGGGGGTTTTCAGCTCATCGTAACAAGAAAGGCATGGCAAAGCCAAGCAGCCCACATCATAACCACAGGAAACAGATGGGAGCCATGAAAAGGAGTCAGGCCAAGAAGAACCACCAAAGAACCTGCCTTGGTTGATTCTCAATCCAATCGAGTTAATAATAAAACTTAGCAATCACAGCTATAATAACGAGAAAGCTGAATGGATAGAAGAGAGATAGGCAGAAAAATAAACCCTTGAGACTGGAAAGATAATTAGTAGTGTTCATTAAACAAGAGTAAGGACCTGAGATTAATATGCCCCTCCTACATAAAATCTCAAGAGTGGCCAACACCTCAGGGGGTAGACAGGAGGATCCCTGGGGCTTGCTGGCTAGCCTGTCCAGCTGAATAATCCAACTCCCAGTTCAGGGAGAAACCCTGCTCAAATATAATATGGAGGAGCTGGAGAAGTAACTCTTTGTCTAAAGTGCTTTCCACACAAGTATGAGGACATGGGTTCTTATCCCCAATGTGCACATAAAATCTGGGTGGAGTGGCAACCCACCTGTAATTCCAGCTCTCAGGACACACAGAGGAGATTCCTCAAGTAAGCTGGCTAGCCAGATGAGGTGAAACCCAGGCTACTTCTAGGTTCAGCAAGATACCCAGCCTCAACACATAAGGTAGAGACGGATCAAGGGGTCAGTCAGTTTTAAGACACCATCAATCTCAGACCTCCACATGTACACAGTTCATATACACATGCACCTACATACACACAAGCATGTATGCACACATGTATTCCACACATATATACACACAAATACATAAATAAGATAGACGGCAATTGAAGAAGACATTCGACCCAACCTCTGGCCTCCACAATCACATGAATGGAAGAGCACAGGCACCTCCACACACATGTTCACGCATACATAAACACACAAAAGAAAACCTTAGAGACAGGAGATCACAAAACTGAAATCGGTATTATCTGCTACATACCTGACACCACACAGAGATCCTTCTTTAATTATTGTCCACACAGCAACAAGGAGTACTGTTAAGGACAAAGCAGGGTTTTACATGGGAGATAAATAATTTATTACATATAATGCTTGAAATTTCTTTAAAAAAGGAACTCAAGTATTCTATCCAGCAAAAGTTTTCTTGAAGCTTCTATGTGGTATTAAAACAAGTGAAGAAAATGTGGTACATTTACACAATGGAGTACTGCACAATGGAAAAAAATAATGACACCTTGAAATTTGCAGGCAAATGGATGGAGCTAGAAAACATCATATTGAGTGAGGTAACCCAGACCCAGAAAGACAAATGTAGTATGTACTTACTCGTAAGTGGCTTTTAGACATAAAGCAAAGAACAATCAGTCTACAGATCACAACCCTAGAGAACCTCGACAACAAAGAGCACCCTAAGAGAGACACACATGAATCTAATCTACATGGGAAGTAGAAAAAGACAAGATCTTTTAGGATCTTAAGATCCCAAAAATTAGGAGTGTGGGGAATCATGGGAGAGGGTAGAAGGGGAGAGGGGAGAAACGACGGGGAGTGGAAAAATTATATAGCTCAATAAAAACAATTTTAAAAAGCCTGAACACCCACCTTCATGACCCACTTCTCCCATCTCCTGGAGGTTCAGAACCTTCTAAAACAATAAGTACCACCATCTCAGTATAAACTTTTATCCATGTGAGCTTACAGAGGACATTTCCGATTTATAACATAACCCTGCCTGAGGAGTAGAATACTAATATATTATTGACTACTTTCCTCCTGTAACAATTGCTCCCTGCTCTTAAAACAGTGGTCTTCTTCGGGTCCATGTGAACGTCTGGCAGATTAGCAAGGCAGTTCTGGGCTGACTTCATGGTCTTATGTTACTTTGGTACTATGCAGTTTCCATAACTTCCATCTTGCCCAGAAAAAGACAGCAAAATTCATTTCTGCAGAAGCTGTCCGAATCTGGCCCCATGCATGCTAACTTTGTGATGTCTGTGTCACACACTGCGTTATGCTGAACATTGCATACGTGTTTGTTTAGTTCTCTTTATACTGGCTGCTGGCTTAACAAATAATTCACTCCCGAGTTGGCCCAGCCTACTAGCTAAGTTGCCTCTACTTTCTAAAGCTGCTGCCCACTGTACAAGCTGCCCTTATACACCCATGGTTTGACAGATAGTTGACTTTCCAGCTACTTTGGGGTCTACTCAAATCTTAATGATTATATTCTGCAACTTTGTATTATCGAATTCCTGAAAGGAAAAAAATCAATGTATGTTTTCTCTATTTTTCACTAGTTTTAGTGAGTGTCATGTCCAATTATTGCCTGGTGCATTTCTGAAGCATATTAACTATTTGTATTGGAAAGCAGCACATTATATGTTGTTAAATTCAAAATTCCACATAAAAAAAGCACAAGCAAATGTGTCACAGCAGAGTCTAAGACCTGTGTGGCCAATTAACTCTACAATAACACAGAGAAATTTAGTGCAAGTGTGAGCCACATAATGAAATGGCATAAAAAATGGGGGGTTGTTTTTGTCTACTAGCAGGGTACCCATGGATTTGACGTATATGAAACAGCTTTGTTGTTGAAAATGATCCAGGATACACGGGCCATTGTGATTTCTCTTTCTTAAGAACATAAGAATCACAGAGAGACATTCCACAAGAAAAAAACATCTGTCCCTACAGAATTATTACGTGTTTTCTTTCATTTACTTAAGAATTTGAACCATGTAAACCTATCATTCATGGAATGCTTGTTATTTATTAATTAAGTTCTAATTATAAATTTATAAAGTGTTACTAATATGGATGTCATTAAACTAACTTGGAGGAAATATTTCAATGCTTTCATATTTGAGTCATTAACTAGTTAATTGATTATATCTGTATTTTGTTCACGTCCATTTATTGTCAATTGACTGAACCTTATATTTAATTCTAGAGACATTAAAACACTTCCATAAAAAAACTCAAAAATAAGCTTCACTTCCAAATGTCAATTGCTACATTAAATTATTTCATACACCTGATACTACATAAACAAACACATTTTAAATGTAGGGCAATTTAAATACACAATTGGTGATTTGAGTTGTCTCCCAGGCTGTGTATTTACTGGCAACTGTCTCAAAGACAAGAAGCTTTGAATAGTAAAGAAAACTCTTGGATTACAACCACATTCAGCCTAGACAGTCCTGAGGATCCAAACTTCTTTGGAGTGCAAATAGCAAGGCTTCAAAGAGAATGAGAATGCCTAACACACACTCCAGAGACATCAGACATCGCTGGAGCCCACAGCCACCTGGCGCACGCTGCAAGAAAGGGCTCTCACCTCACCTCCATCACTTCTCCAGGAAAGAGGACAAACATGTTCCAGACAGACAGCTCACCGCGCGGAATTTTAAAAGGAGGGGAGGGAATTGCAGGGAGGGCCCAAGAAGGATGGGAACTGCTTCTCCTTGGCACAACACTCCCTCTAGCGGCTGGGTGGGTACAGAAGGCATTCCCTGCAGCCTGCTGGGGCCCAGGCCTCTGAAAAGGCACCCGCGTCCTAGACTCAGAAATTCAAAAAACTGGCCCCACCATTGTTCACTAGTGCCAGTGGTTTTTGAAAACTACCTCTAAAGACGACTCCTCTTAAATCTGATAAATATGTTAGGTGTGATAAGAACCTGAACTGGGCTAACTGCAGGCAAACATTTGTCATAAACTTCACCAAATTTAGCCACAAACTGAAACTATAGTCTCAGTATATCTGATCTGCTGTGTCCGTTTAGGAGCTGGAGAGATGAAAAGCACTGGCTGCTCTTGCAGAAGACTGGGATTTGGTTCCCAGCACCCAGATGGCAAGGTACTACAGCCTATAATTCCGGTTCCAAGGGATCTGACACCCTTGTTTGGCCTCCAGAGAGCAGCAGGCAGGCATGTGGCACATATGCATCTATGTAGCCACTCATACATACAGATAAAATAAAAATAAACTTAAGAAGACAGCCCGGCATCTAGGTTGCTAAATAAAATAATCTGAGCAGATTTATCTAATTCCTAATGGTCATATCACTTTGAGATCTAAACATCTGAAAGAGGGGTCAGTGTATAGATAAGGAAAATGACAGCAGTGTCAACTGCCACCTGGACCATTGACATGATCTTTCATTTTACCTATCTTTCATGAATACAAGCAGCTCTGGGTTACGAGATTTGTGAGGCTACACCATGAGGGTGTCTTAAGCAGAACCAAGGCCGATCCTGGGGTGTATGCATGAGAAGCATCAACCCTGTGCAAATGACAGCGCCACCCAGAACGATCTACACGCCCTGTGCAATCCCACCAAATCACAGTGACGTCTTCACTGAAATGATAAAAAATAAAATCTTAGACTCTGTACAGCACCGTGAAGGACTCCAAAAAGCCAGAGCAGTTTTGAGCAAAGAGAACTAATCTATCAGCTCACATCTGTTATCCCAGCACTCGGGAGGCAGGCGGAAAAGGGTTGCTGAGTTTGAGGCCAGTCTGGGCTACATTATGAATTCCAGGACATTTGGGGCTGCAGAAGGAGATCAGATCTATAAATAAATAAGATAATTAATAATTAATTAATGAATGAAAGGCTAGAAGAATCAAGTACCAGCTGTCATAATCAAACAGGACTTTGGGACAGACTATCATCAACAAATGCAGCCTGTGCTTTGGAGCCTCTCTCCTGCTCCTCACTGCAGGAGTCAGCGTCCCCCTCCCCACCCACACTCCCCCCAAAAAAACTCCACCACCATCAGTGACAAGCACTGTATTCAGAATCCCTGCTTTCTAGACTCTCCAGTGCCGGTTTTACCCCACCACACTTTTTGAAAATTAGTGATCTGTTGTCTTTTCACAGGGAGTTTTAGGAGAGTGGTTTCTCACAGGCCCTTGGCTCAGCCTCTTCTCCCCATCAGGCCTCCATTTCCATCACAGTTGGGTGAAAAACAACACTGACCAGCACATTCATAATCTCTGCTTTCTGCCTGCCTGCCTGCCTGCTTCTCTCTCTCTCTCTCTCTC
>LOJH01027064.1:0-18185 GCA_001685095.1 Ellobius talpinus
GTGTCCAACATACACCACTTATCAACAAACCTTAAAAATCACTTCAGGACTTAGTAGAAGGTCAATAATTATAAATTTTAGTTATGTACTTACAAATAATGTATGTATGTGTTGACATGGGTTGGAGAAGGATAGGTGGTGCACAGCATTGGCTTAGGGCAATTTGTATTTTATCCCCTATTTCATTATTTCAGTTTTTTGGGACCATGTCAAGCTGACCTTGAACTCACTTCACAGTCAAGGATTAATTACCTTGAACTTTTGATCATCTTGCCTCCTCGACTGCCGGAATTGTAAGCGTATCTCTTCATAACTCACTTATGCAATACTGGCTATTAACCCTCATGCTTGCTAGGAATGCAGTCTACCAGCTGAGCTGCATCCTCACTCCAGTAATAGGTTTTATTTTATAGTAGTGTTTGATTGTTAGTATTGTTGCTGTTGCTCTGAGACAATGTCTCGTGGAGTCCACATTGACTTTGAGCTCTCTATAAAGCTGAGGCCGGTCTTGAGCTCTTTATATTCCTGTTCCTACCTGATAAGTATTGAGACTAGAGGATTCAACCTTTCCTACTGTTTGCTTGCTTAATATATCATTTTTAGAGAGTCGTTTGGAAATATAGCAATATGACTATGGCATGGTTAATACATTTCTCTAAATACCCCTGCTTACATGTGATATGATTTGCTTAATGCTGAGCTCTTAGGCATTAAGGATGTTTCCCATGACAGAATGTTTCTGCACTATCCAGTACCCATCCTCACAGGCGGTCATGTTTCCACGCTTGCACTGTTAATTGTCTAATGCTGCATTGTTTCAGAAGTTTAGGTTAATGTGATAGTTAATATTGTCAACTTGACAGGATCTTGAACCAAGAAGGAGATGAACTTCTGGGCGTCCTATGAAGGACTATCTAGAGTGGGTTAACCTAGAGTTGAAAGATCCATTTTATCGTGGGTGGCACTAATCCATGGCCTGGGCTCTTAGGTCGAATGAAAAGGAAATAATGAATTGAGTGGAAACATTTCAGGACTCCCAGCTTCCTGACTATGGATACAATATGACCAGTTACCTCAAGCTCCTGAGTGGAAAACTTTACCATCATGGTGAATACATCCTCAAATTGTAAGTCAAGCCAGATGCTTTTGTCTTAAGTTGGTTGTTTCAAAACAACAACAAAAGTTACCAATCTACTAGCATCGATAGGATGTATTCTTCTCATTATTGGGTTTTGAACGTTNGAACGTTCTCATGGATATTTGTCTATGACCCAACATCAATTTTGATTATTCTTTCTCGACCTGTTCATTAGTATTTCTATAATTTACTTAAATACATTCACCCACTTACAGTAAGAATGGTGTTCACATGTTCATAGGTAGACTGCCATCATTACAATCACTTCCAGAACATTCATGTCACACAAATCCCAAAAGGGAAGCCCAATCAAAATCTAAAGCATGCTATTTGATAGCCACTCTTTTATCCTCTCCAAAACTCTTGGCTTTAGTTCAATAAGCCACATGGTATCTAAAAACCTTTTCTAATTTAGACATAGCCTATTCATTATGAGGTTTTCTGTGACATGTTTCTTTCACTTAGAATGATATACTCAAGGGCCCTTTCAGGCTTTTGATGTATCAATTGAACCATTAATATCAGACCCAATTTTTAAGATGACCAACATCTCCTTGTCTATCAGTTTTCTATCACAGATTATTGAGATAATCAACTTCAAAACAGAAAAGGGAAAGAAAGAGATTGATTTTGGAGGATATGTTTCAGAGGGTTCAATATATGGTCTCCTTGCTCCACTGTTTATGGACCTGGGGCCATAAACAATGTGGACTATAACTACAGGGGGATATGATGGAACATAGATGATGATTTCAGTATGGCCAAGAATCAGTTGGACATGAAGAAGAATGGTGAAGTCCCTCATCATACCTTTAAAAGTATGGTCCCCGTGACCCAACTTTCTCTAACTGGACCCCACATCTTAATGGCCCCACCTTCTGCAGCACCACACTTGGTAACTGGCAACCAAGCCTTTGGTTTATGAATTTTTAGAAGACAATAACATTCCAACCACAATACACAGTTTAATTAATATTTTAACTATAATAATTTTACATTTTAAATTTATTTGCATGTGTTTGTTCATATGTGCAAACATGATTAAGTGTGCTATGTCACATGTGTGAATGTCAGAAGACAGCATATAATAATTGGTTCTTTCCTTCTACCATGTGGCCCCCAGGTCCTGGGCTCAGGTTGTCAGGCTTGGGGGAGAAAGTGCCTTTACTTGCTCAGCTCTCTTGTTGGCCCTCAGCAATGTTTTATATATGCTTTCATAAATAAGTATGGCATTTTATTTTCTTAGATCCTCAATTTCTCTTTTTGAAATAGCATTTACTATATGCATTTGGTCAGAAAAATTCAGATTTATTTGAACTGAATGATAAGATTTTGAAATAATGACACTGAATAGTACCGTGTAATTTTCAGATTTCTGTGGTTTTCATGAAATTTATATATATTATAAATCCAAGTGAATATTGTATTCTTATAAGTTTATGTACTTGGTTGTATTAAGCCTAAGAGAAGAAGAGAGAGCAAATTACATTTATTAAAAAACATTTGATTTCCAGTTTCTGGTTTTCTTTTCCTTCTTCTACAGGACAGAGTCATTTGGAGTCAATTACTGATGCTGATGCAGCTTTCTTACAGCGTCCTATGTCTTGCTATCATTAGTAAATATATTGTACTTTAGGGGTGCTACAGAAGCAGCAGTTCAAGTGTATGGTTTTCTTTCCTGATACAGGGTGACACTGTGTACTCCTGGATAGCCAGAAACTCACTATGTAGTTTAAGTTGGCCTCAAATTAACCATCCTTCTGCCTCAGAATAACAGGTATAATCTCAAATATATGCTTTCCCCCCTGCTTTCTAAATAAGAAATTAACAGCCAGGGACCACATAGTGATGAGAAAAGAGATGAGGATTGTCAGGTGAGAGGGAAGCTCTGGCCCTTGCAGTCTGTTGTCCCTGTGGGTAAGCGGATGAGCTGCCCTGCAGCCTCCTCTCTGTAGGTGAGCTCAGTGTAAGTACTGCCAGCCACTCTTAGGTTTTCCCCAGAGAAAATACACCCTATAACATAGCTGCCTTGCTGAGTGAGCAAAGCTTACTGCTTCTGAAGCATTCTTTCTCATTTCACAGGTAAATTCAAGCACTTAATTTGTGTTCATTTAAACTAGTATGCTGTTGGTTTCCTCCATGAAAAGAACTGTGGTCTTGAGTGGCTCTGTGAGCTGTTGAAGGAAGTTCTGGCAAGCATGCCTAAGATGGAGAGGGAGTTTACCTTTGCCAGAAGATCAGACATTGTTTGCTTGAGTTGTTTTGCATTATTTATTTCTGTTGTTATTAAATGCTCTGACCAAAGGCAACTCAGGGGAGAAAGGGTTTATTTTGGGTTCATAATTCCATGAGAGGAATACAGCCCATCATGTTGGGGGAAGTCATAGCAAAAGGAATGTGAGGTCAGTCTGGCAGGTAAGAAGCCGAGAAGTCATAGGGAAGCACAGAGAGATGACAAGAAGTGGGGCTATGATATGCAACCTATAAGTCTATCCCCAGTGATGTACTTCCTACAGGGAAGTTCCACCTCTTAAAGGTTCCACGGCCTTTCCATCACTAACTTAGGAACATGTGTTCATATCAATGAGGCTATGGGGTTATTTCTTATTCAGAACTCCACCTTCATGAGATCAAGCGATATTTATTACTAAACATTCCAGCAATGACTCCAACTCTTCCCTGCTTTACATCCAGCTCCTATGCAGCTAAGCAAGTGGACTTGTTATTTCACTATGTTTAGTCAAAGTCTTTTTTTNTTCCACCTCTTAAAGGTTCCACGGCCTTTCCATCACTAACTTAGGAACATGTGTTCATATCAATGAGGCTATGGGGTTATTTCTTATTCAGAACTCCACCTTCATGAGATCAAGCGATATTTATTACTAAACATTCCAGCAATGACTCCAACTCTTCCCTGCTTTACATCCAGCTCCTATGCAGCTAAGCAAGTGGACTTGTTATTTCACTATGTTTAGTCAAAGTCTTTTTTTGTTGTTGCATCTGAAAACCAGACCCTCCTGGTGGATTGCATATAACAAGGGAATGAAGCACAACCAATAAACTAACAGCTCCATGCTTAGCCTTTCTTGACATAGGTTGGACTCTTGCAATGCCCATGCCAGCACATCCATGCCAGCCTGCCAGAGAGGAGTGGTTAGTGACCCTTTACTAATAGGTAGTCAATGACCAGGCACTTAAGGACCTATCCTTCACCCCTCACCCACTTGCTGTTCTGACTCCTGTGTCTTTCAGTGCTGCTAAGGTTGGCCAAATCCGGCTGAGACCTAAAGAACTTCCAGCAAACCCACAGATTAATAAGTTTAAAAATGTCAACATTTTAAATCATGGAATGACTTAGTGAGCGGTAAATGACTCTGAGTTTAGACTACCCTGCTGTGAAGAAGGTTAGTTGTGCCACTTGCTCTGAACTGGGTAGAAGTCAAGATAAATTAAATTTTCAATGAACAATAGAGACTTGTTATAAGATTCATGCTAAATGAGCTATCTAAATTATCATTCTCTTCTGCTCCAGGGAAACTAAAATCTGAACTTGAAGGTCAGTCTGGTCATGTTTCCAATGTCAATGATGTCTCATAACACCATGCTATATCTTTTATTTAATTTATCAGTTCATATCAAGAACCACTAAAACCTACAACATCTATAATTCATGTGCCAGTTACTTTTATTTTAAAATGAGACTCATTCAGGTTTAAAAATATTATGTGTTCATTAAAATAGAATAATGCACAAAAGTCTAAAGAAGATTTTTTTAAAAAAAAGAATCTATAATCTCATCAACCCAGAAAGAATAATTTCGTATTTCAGCTGAGTTAGAGTTCTCCTAAGTGGTTTTGCAAATTCAGACGTGATCTAACTGACCTCCTGCAGACAGAAATATACTCTATATGCAAATCCAGAAACCTCTGACTATGGTCTGCAATATAGATATGTGTGCCACGCACATGCCTTATCATGGGGTAATTTGTAGACTATTGGGGATGTGCAAATGAAACGATATTGAAAGCTATGGCACTAATAGTGAAAACTGTATCAACTGACTGAGATTTTGAATATTACAAGTAATTTCATATTTTTCCAGCAGTCAAAATGTTAGATTTTTCTTGCACATAGTTTGGAATAAAATAACTTCAATGATAATGTTATTTTTTCCGTGCAGAGTGTGCACGAGGACCAATGTCAAGCTCCCTGCATTTGCAATGTCCCCTTTCCTTCCAAACAGCAACCTGAAATAAGTGTGTCTTTAATTTTACAGGTGGAGAAAATGGAACCCGGGGAGACTGAGGCATGTTAATAAAAGTAGGAACCAGGACTTAGTCCAATGCTACATGTCACCAGCTATACTCTGGAAGCCACTCTGCTTCAGGGCATTCACATCTGAACACACCTGGGCTGAGTGTTTTGGACTAGATTGTTATCCTATGCAATTGAGAGTATGAGTCTGATGTGTTTCGTGCCTTGTCAAGTTTAGTGGGGAAAGGCTTCTGTTCTAAGTCCAGCGCATGAACCGAGTCATTTGCTTCTAACCACAGACTTAGAATTTCATTTCGTTCCCATGCAACACTGGGCTTTGATGCTTCACCTTAGGGAGAGAGAATGACTCTTCTCTATAGCCCGAGGGTCAGAATTAAGTAGTAGAAATAATATTAGATATTTGAACATATGGATGGAGGTGTGATTTTTAATTCCCACCAGTGCAATGAAATAGAGGCGTGTGCATTTCTAGA
Organism: Ellobius talpinus; assembly: GCA_001685095.1. Taxonomy (NCBI): domain Eukaryota; kingdom Metazoa; phylum Chordata; class Mammalia; order Rodentia; family Cricetidae; genus Ellobius; species Ellobius talpinus. The sequence continues at coordinate 5,887 of LOJH01027064.1, forward strand.
GATCAAACCAAGAATGTAGATGAGCTCCATTTGAACCCACATGTCAATTCTTAGTATTATGCTAAAAAGAAGTCATAAACCAGTTGGTGAAAGCCTAACAAATTGCTTGTTTTTACCATGTTTTACCATTTAGCGGTTACTATTGACCTACTTGACATGAAGTAAGCAAAAAGAAGAAAAGAATGGAAGAGGAAGAAAAGACAAAAGACAGAAGAGAAAACTGGGGCAGGGGAGAGACAGACAAAGAAACAGAGGCTGAGTTTTTCACAGAGAGTTTATTTAATCACCAGCAGCCAATAACAGTTGAGATCTCCCTGGGGGAGGGACTTCAGGAGCAAGGATCTGCCCTTCTTAAAGAAACCCCTCCCTAGGACCCAGCTCAGTCTTCTGTGAACTATAATTTTTGTTTAATAACTTACATTACTGAGAGCCTCAGCATTCATTTATGTAGAGCACTTTTATCCTTTCTGTTTTCTTTCTTTTATGTGTTGTTGTCTCTAGTTTTTTTTTAACATCATAAAATCATTGTGCTTTTTCCATTTGTGCCTTATATTTGGAGTTGTGTTTTTAGGTGGAAAGGACTGTTTTTTCATGAAATAAGTTACTGTGTCTTGAGTAGATATTATGGCTTGTTATTTTCAGTTAACTTTTCTTTTTACTTTTCTTTTCTTTTCTCTCTGAGACAGGGTTTCTCTGTAGCTTTGGAGCCTGTCCTGGAACTCATGGAGATCCGCCTGCCTCTGCCTCTGCCTGCCTCTGCCGTCCAAGTGTTGGGATTAAAGGCGTGCACCACCACCACCCGGCTCAGCTTTCAGTTAACTTTTCAATTTCTTGGAAATTGTATTGTAAACTATATATTGTAGAAAGCCAGGTTAATTTTATTTCTAATTGGATAAATGTTTGATCCATAATAATTATACAATAATTCATTTCATTATCCTTTTGTGAAAGTTAGATGCCAAATAAAAATTGTACAAATAACTATTTCTGGACTTTGAATTTTGAAATATGTTTTTCTGTTATTCTGAGTTTTTCTTTGCTTTCTGTTTTTTTTTCTCACATCTAGGACCAAACTCAAGGCCTTGTGATTAATAGGCAAGTTATTTCCTCACCCAAGGTAACTCTTTTGCTTCTTTTTTCTTTTTTAAAAAATTTTTTTAAATTTATTTTTACTTTATTTATATGAGTATTTTACCCAAGTGCATGTATGGGCACCAGGTCTGTGCCGGTATCCGTAGATGTCAGAAGCATGTATTGATCCCATGGAGCTGGATTTCTGGATGGTGGTGAACCTCCATGTGGGTGCTGGAAACTGAGCCTAGTTCTCTGAAAGAGCAGCCAGTGCTCTTAACTATCAAGCTATTACTCTAGTCCCACNCTGCATCCTTTACTGAATCTCTGTGGTATGAGAAAATAATTCATATTGCAACATTATCACTATTGTAGGGTGAACTCTGCCCTTCCTAAGTCATATCTCAAAGTACTAACTCCTAATATCTCAGACTGTGACTATATTTGGAGATGGGCTTTTTATAGAGTTTAAAGTTAGTTTTAATCGAGTTAATTAAGTTTAAAATGAGTCTGTAAGGGTGGGATTCAAGCCCATGTGACAGAAGAAGTGAAGGTTTAGACCCAGTGAGAGACTATGAGAGGACTCAGGGAGAAAATGACCATTGGCAAAGCTATCACTGAAGGATTCGGAAGAAGGAGCAATTCCCGAGACCTTGGCCTGCAGCCTAATCACATACTGCTGGACAATCCAAGTCATCTACAGTACTTCATTATATAACACCTCTGGAAATGATAACAGCCACGATTATTGTCTCACTTAACAGTATCCTAGAAAGTTATTTTTAATGTTATCTGAGATCACTGTGTTTCATTGGGGTTTAAAAAATAATTTTCTTCTTAACCTGTTAGCTTCAGATTTTGTTCATTATATTATTGTGTTAGTTTAACATGGTATTTTATTGATTAAAAAATTGGGAATGTTATTCTTACTTTTTCAATGATAATTTTAATGTGTCTGTGAATATAGGAGGGAAGGGGGTTATCACTAGTGAGCCAAGGGTAACGAAAGGAAGTGCTTTGGGAGGGTAGACACAGGTGTGAAGGCCAGGGATACTGTCATGGCAGCTCCCAGATGAGCTTGTGCAAGAAGCAAAGCAGACCTGTACTGCGCAAACCATGTGATACTGTGATATGTACATCTTAAACGGTAGTTCCAGGGTGAGCCTGAGCATTGAGTGGTGTTTCCTAGCCATGCAAGAACAAGCACCATTCACGCTGGGTAGGAATCTTGGACAACTGCATCACCAAAAATCACCCCATCATGGGTGATCCTCATGCAAACTCCATCCCTGTGGCTCCCTGCCCATTTTGCAGGCAATTCCACTAATGAGAGGCTCCTTGGATAACACTTTCCTGTTGCTCATATACCCATGGGTCAGGACCTCTTGAGTCTTGTGACCTTTTTGAACTTCCTGAGTTTTGTAAGTTGAACCGGTTTCTCCTCTCAGAGGGAATATTGATATTCTGAGACTGTCGAACAATACATGTTTCCAGGCAGTGATCCATGGGCCTTATATTGAGACGTAGGAGCCCGGAGTTACCAGAACCTTCACAGTTTTCTTAGGTCTGGTCATGTTCTGACATGGACATGTTTTGAATCCTACCCGTACCCATAATTCCAGTCTCTGTGGCTTCCTAGTCAGCTCTCCCTGTATTTCTAAAACTGCTCCGTGGTTTGTTCTCCTCTAAGTTTGCAGCATAATTAATAGACTCTTTATGTTTTCTGACCATATAAAATGATTTTGTCACCTTAAGCAGTATTGGTTCCCATACACTGGCCTCCCTGCAGCAGCATTCCACGCTGCCAGTCTTTCTTGATGAAACTAGAAATCGCTTTCCCTTTATTTTCAATAAACCTGAACTACACTTAAGAGAAAGCCTGGCACCCAATTCTGCATTTAAAAGATGATTACTTATCTGAGAGGGAAGTCTGTGTATTATGTTGTACTCCTAGGAAAATGTCAAAGTGCTGTGTCTTCTATTGTGAGCATTTTAGCTTTTGTGCTGCAGTTAGAGTGATTATTGCATGAGATTTTCTTAACACTTCATCGATCTCATTAAAAGTGGCTTAAGAAATTCATGAAGCTAGTAGAGTGGTAAGCAAAGAACTGAAGATTTATTTGCATAGAAGTAAGGATACCTTTGAAGTTGATAGCTGTTGGCACATGTCATCAACATGTAACATTTAGGCCAGCAGTCTTCACTGGAGAACGCAGTCAGAATAATACCTGTCCAACATTGTAATTCACCATCGCTTTAATTTTCTGAATTTTTCACAAGAAAGAAAAAAATCTTGGAACAGAATATTTTATCAAAAGAGTTTTTTGTAAAACAAACAAGCAAAGAACTTTCAAACAACTCAGGCCTAAGTTATCCCAAGTACTCAACCCTATATAACCCAGAGCAGCACAAAATGATCTCCGTAGGCTGTGTATATATGTGTGTGTCTCTGTGTGCAACAATAATAATTAAAGAAAAGGTCATGAGAGGGAATTGGAAATACATGGGAGAAGTTGGAAGTGTGAGTGGTGGAGCTGCCATGATGTAAGTACAGGGCTCATGAAGTCTGCAAAAGTTAGAAACAACAAAAACCACTCAGGCTAATTTGCCAAGGACTAAACCATGTATCCAATGTCCTTTCAGCTTTGCCTCAAACTGAGGAAAGATGGCTGTGACAGACAGAGCAAGCACAGTTGTAGTTTAATAAAATTGTCAGATCCCTTTTAACTCATTTTCTTAGCCTTTCTTTATCTCTTTCTCTCTTCTACTCCTGCTCCTCTTCCTTTTTTGAGTTAGATTATGATGTCCATCAGAAGTAGAGACAAGAATCTCAGAGAGAAGTGTCCCAGCCCACGGAGTCTGAAACGGAAGATGGATCTAATTACTGGTTGGACCCGTGAAGGGGTATGGAAGGGGGGGACACAGTAGGGTAGTGTGTCTTTATTTTGTGAATTATTCCGTGAACACACATGGGTAACACATTCTGGATGTGTGAGTGGGGATGAGGAGATGGATAGTTCATTTCAGTCCTGCATCACTGAGGTTGAATCCAACTGAGCCTTCCTTTGTGTTGTGATTTGCTAATGGCATATTCATCCTGTGCACAAATTCCCATCTCCTCTCATCCATCCATTTCCCACGTAGAAGTTCTGTTCTTTCCAAGTCCTTTTTCATGGGTGGTGAGGCTGTATTAATCTCAGGTCCTGTGTGAAATAAAAGCAGGGGCCTGAGATTTGCATAGCCATAAAGAAGGATAGGCGGATACTAGCAGGGAGTCATGCCAAAATTCAGGGCCCTCTGAACGCAGCAGGCCAGCTGTGTTGGAGGAGGCAGCCTAGCCCTCTTTCTGGATGTGTCTTTCATTCCTAATTGTACTGAGTGGGTTCCAAGTCTCTAATAATTAGTGAAGAAGCCTGAGGATGATTTAGCTTGGATTATGAACACAGTGCTTGTGTTCTCAAAAAACTTGTAAGTCCAAAAGTGATGGTGTTTGGAAAAGGGTAGCTTTTGGAAGATGATTAACTGTAAATGGTTTCATTTAAGGTAGAACTGGCTTTCAGGATGATATTCAAAAAGGGCAGAGCTTCCTTCCTTCTTCCCCCAATCCCCTCTGTCTCCCCCTGCAGGTAGATAGAGTACCCTGACCTTAGTCTGGAATCCCTCTCCTGAACTTGGTCAAACTGTGTAGTCTATGGCTCCTGTGCAGTCTTCTAAGACCCCAAATGTCTAAAACTGCTGACAGCAGCTCACCCTAAAGAGTCCATGCATTTTACCACACAAACTCACCTATGATAAACCCTCATCTTTTTATTTTAAGGACCCATATTAGAGACTTTGTTTGGGCACATTAAATCTACCAGAACTGCTTCTTTTGGGCTTCTGAGTCATTGATAGGTAACATAAGAACTGTCGGAATACAAGGTGCAAGTCAGTCTTCACTGTGATGGTTACTATGAGTAGATAGTTTATATGGGGTGGATACACTGGACACAGCGATGACTCATGACTCATAGTATATAGAGAAAGTATGAGGCTTTGTCATGATATTGAAAATTACATGCATTTAACATATATGACTTGGAAATTTATGGAGATTTACATTTAATATTTTGAAGTTACAGTTGATTGTGGGCAATGCTAACATTTGTGTTTTTGTAAATATTCTGGTTCTGGGGTCCCTGAGTTATGTCAGTTTTGAGAATCTTGCAAACAGTGCTGAGGAAGGATTTTCAGTCACTCATCTCTTTCTTTGACATGGAGAGTCAGGTCCCTTTTTCCAGCCATTTATTTTACTATGCATATTGATCTCTGTGCCACATTTGCTTCTAACTGGAACCTTTCAATATTGTGTGCCAAAGTACCTCCAATTAATACTTCATATTAATTTTGGTTAGACAGAAGGGGGCTCGGTGTGTCTTGACTTCCTGCCAATGTAATCTAATATGGGCTGCAGGGATGGGAAATAAATATTATCTTAAAACTGTGATGAGAAATGCATTAGTTATAATTTGTCTTAAAAGTGAGTTATGTTTTAGTTAAGTGATTACAAATGTCTTTAGCAGATATAGGGGCTGGAAATGGGTATCCAGTTTGCACTGTAGCCCTTTTGTGATCTTGTACAGTGCGAGTTGTTCATTTCATTTATATCAGTCTCAATGCTCTGACCTGAATGTCCCTTGAAATCCTTAAGTATATGTTGGACTCTACCAGTATATTTCAGCTACATGCTGGAGACAATGATTAAAGTAGTTCATAAAGAGAAGCCCCAACAAACGGGACAGGATCCCTTCTTAGAAGAGGCAAAGAGGTGGAGCACCCTCTCTTTGAATAGCTACATAAAAAAGGAAAAAGGAGAATCAAAGAAAGGAAGATGGTTGGTTTTGATGTCAACTTCATAGGACTTAAAGTCACCACAGAGAAAACCTGGTGGATGTTTGTGAGGCGAGTTTCTAGGTTAGGCTAATTGAAGGAGAGAGACATACTTGTACTGGGGGAAGCACCATTCCTAGAGGAAATAAAAAGTGCAAGCAAGCTGACCACCAGCATTCACCTGTCTCTCTCCTTTCTCAGTACGGATACAACGTGACAGCTGCTTTACCATTTCGCCTTCCCTCCTATGCTGACAATAGCCTCAAACTATGAACCAAGCTAAACCCTTGCTTCTGAAGTCGTTTTTGTCCAGCATTTTGTCACAGCAGTGATGTAGGTAACTGAGCATAAGGTCTCCCCAGAAGGCAACTTTATCAACCCGATAATCTTGGACTACCCATCCCACAGAATTTAGAGAAATACGTTATTTTAATATTTGAATTACCAATTCTATGGTACTTTGTAGTATAACCCTCTCAGACACCTTAATCTGTTTTTGAAAAACTTGCATTTGAAGATTACTTTCCTCTCCTTTAGAAGCAAAAGTTATAGAAGTTTTGTGTGCCAAAGTCGAGGAAACCACTGAAGGGAGCATCTTTTTCTTAAGCCTTAAACTGCATTGACTGAAAACTCCAATCCAGAGCAGGGAGATCTTTTCAACCGCCCATCAATAAGATGTCATTTTTCCTTTGTGCTGAAATTGCTCTCAACTTCTCACTCCTCTGTGTATTTATGGCTGGTTCTGCTTCATGGTCAGATTGGAACCTCTAGAACTTATTAATAAGTTATTTAACTTATTTTCACACTGAAATAACTTTTCAAAAAACTTACTTGTTCTTGTAAACCTCTGACACACACATACACAAACACCTCCTTTATGGTTTACATAAACCACCTATTACAGGATGTAGCTCAGAGAATATATGTAATGTACATTTGTATAATAAAGTAAATGTATAAGCAAAATCCTTCCAACTCCCCACATTTCCAATAGCATAACATTCACGAAACAATATAGAGTCAATAATAAGATAGGTTCTATTGAATGTGAATGGTTTTTCGAGGTTGCTATGGCATATATTCTAGCTTGACATGGGTCTTTCTATGTCCAGTCTCATTGTGCAAAGGACATGACTAGTGAATTTCTGACTATTAAGTTGCTAATACCAGGATGTCTTCTGTATGCTTCACATATGTTCAAATAACTAATTCTTATTATTTAATTAATACTGGCTTCATTTCAAATAATCTAGCCTGCCAAGTAAAATCCATGTCATTCATGGTATCAAGTTTTTCTCTTCCCAAAAATATTTGTAGTTTCCTGGAGACACTTGAAATAAATATCAGTTCTAGAACATTCTGCCTCTGTCTTTTCTCTACCCAAGTGCCTCTCTGTCTCTTTCTCTTAAGTGGAAAACACTCAGCCTCCTGTCAGGGGAAATGATGTACTCCACGCAGACAGAGCGGGTGTTTGTAGATTAGAGGCACTGGGACGTCAGCATGAAGATATCTCAGTTTTCTTTTATTATAATAACTGTCATGTATGATAAAAATCTAGGTACCTTCTCTGGCAGGCGTGAATGAATGTCTGGTCTCATGTGGGTCTCCCCTCCATCGTCTAGGAATATAGTACTTTCAGTTCCATTTCAGATCAGAGTTGCAGCCTTAACTCCTTTTGTATGTGTTTGTGTGTGCAGGTGCATGGAGGTGAATGTTCATATTTGTGTTCACGCATGTGGAGTTCAGAGGAAAATCTTGGGATCATTCTTCAGACACTGCCAGCCTGGGGTTTGAGACAGGATCTCTGTGGTTATTTGTTGTCTCAGTTGTCCACTCTACTAGATCTTGTGTCACCCAGGAACTTGCCTCTGGCCAGGTCTGTGGGGTTAATAGTAATTCAGATAATTGATGTGGGAAGGTCCACCCTCTGTAGATTCTTCCTTTTCCTAAGCTGGGGTCCTGGACTGTGTAGAAAGGAGAAAGTAAAACAATCACAAGCATTCACATCGTCCTGCTTCCTGCTATGCATGCAGTGCAACTAACTATCCCAAGCTCCCACCCCCGAGTCTTTCCATCCATGAAGACTACAACCCGAAACTGTGAATCCCACAAGCCTTTGCTCCTGCAAGCTGCTTTTGCGTCTTACCACAGCATCAGGAAAGAAACTGATACACTATCTCACAGGCATAAAACTCAATGAGAAGGCTAAGCTGGCTGCCAGCAAGCACCCAAGATCTGCCTGTCTGCGCCTGTCCAGCAGTGGGTTGACAAGTGTGTACCACCACAACTGACTTTTTTTTTTTAAGTGAGGATTTTGAGGATCAAACTCAGGTCCTCTTTCTTGTAAGGCAAGCAAGTAAGTTTTTTTTTTGTTTTGTATTGTTCTATTTTTTTGCTTTTTTTTTCTTAAACTGTCTCTTTAGCCTCTAAAACTTTGGCAAGGATGGTGCTGAAGACAGGAGTAGATGGTACTGAATGTTTTTCCCTGTCTGTAACCTCTTCCTTCAAATGGAGTTGTGGAAAAATAGGCACAGCATATATCTGCTCTATCTATCACTCCTTCACGTCCTTTGGTAGACTACATGTTTGGTCCTCAGATAAACATAGTCAGTTGAGTACTCAGGGTAGCATGCCTACGCTTGCCCAGGTAGGAAATGTGCGGGCAGGGATTCACATGTGTCTTTTTCTGGCATCCCATTTAAGCCAACATACATAAGGTATTTCCAAAGTCTAAAGTATGACTGATGTACTTATATTTTAGTGTATTTTTTAATATTGATGAATATTTACTCCTTTGCTAAGTCTTGTCTTAAAAATGGAAGAGTTTTAATGAGTTGCAATCATGAATTTACCCTTAATACATATTTTATGCTATTATCTCCTATGTTTCTCAGAAGTAATGTAGGAGATGGCATAGGCCTTTTACAGTTGATGTAAGAGCATCTTAGCGGTACTCATCAACTTTGCCAAGTGCCAGCTCATATAGCATGAAGTGACAATGTTAGAACCCAGCCTGGTCAGATTCCAGAGCCATCAGCTACCATATATGGAGCTGAAGGCCTGGGGAACTCTAGATCTAGAGTTGTTGGTGTTGAGGTCAATTTGAAAGCGCACAGCAGCAGCAGCAGCATAGATGCTCTCCCCAGTAAGAAGTGAAGACAGGCAGGCAAAGCTACCCTGCTTTCCCTTGGAGCTCTTTAAACCTGGACTCCCACAGGACTACTCACTCTGGGGAAGAGTTTTTTTCCCTCAGTTAATCCTTCCCCCAAATATCCTTGTAGTCTTGCCCATGGGAGGGACTTGCTTGATTCCAGCCCAGTTAAACTGGCTATCAAGTTTGCCTGTCACTCTAGAGAGGTTATATGTAGCTATTTGCAGTGCTATTGAACACTAAAGATTTAAAATATTTCAATTTCTGAATGTCCCATTAGTGGTGAGTTCAAGAGATAGTGCTTGATGAGCCTTTTAAAAGAGTGTGGTCATGGTCATGGTCATGGTGTGCCCACCACCTCAGTTGCAACTCTCTCAGTGGATTATCCTACTAGAGGATCACATGTCACTGTGCCCATTCCCATCACTCTTGGACACATGGCTTGCTCTTTCCAATGAATCAGGAGCACAACTGAAGTCCCTAGCTGCTGAGATGTAGCTCCAAGGCTTCATGGACTTCACCGTGATACCCTTCCCCCATCCTGGGTTCAGCTGTGTTAGAAACAGTGGCTTCCGAGTCACTGAATACCAGAGGCAGAGAACACAGCAGTGAAAACACACATAATCAGCCTGAAGCTTAGAGAGAAATGACCTTTGAGTGTTCTGGTTCTTACTCCATGAATCATTTATCGTCACCTCAAGACTTAAGTTACCTGATACAAATATGGATTCATTTTTCATATTCCAGAAGCAAGAGGTACCCAGTTATTTTCATCAGTGGTGTTTTGCACAGGGCTGGGCTGGAAGCTAAATTTACGAGAAGAGACCATAAGGATGACATGACTGACAGGTGAGTTCACATATCACCTGGAGAACAAAAGGACTGCCCCCGGGGGAATTGGCTAACCTGTGTAACAGTCAAGAGCTGGTATCTGTGGAGTGCATTCTATCCTGGAGGGCCTGTAATCTGAGTGGTTTTAACTCTTGGGTGTGAATAGCTCTTAGATGAAGGGCCCTCTGTGTGCAAGGACTTGCTTCCTGCCATCAAGCGATGCTCCCCATTTATACTAATAACCTCTTTGGTGGCAGAGAGATTTCTCTCTTTTATTTTGAGAGTATTTTTATACTGTTCCAGCTTTATATTTTTTTCAGTTTCAACAGAACAATCTTAAATATGAATACAGAGCATGGGATAGAATGAACAATGAATTAATGAGCTCTTCCACCTGAGGAGATGTAGGAGATGAAGGGGCTTAGGTTATCTGTTTCATATTTTATTATTTTATTTTTACTTTTATTTTTATATTATGTTGTGAGTCTTATTCTAGAAAAAAAAGAGCAGAAAGACCACTTTTCTTTCATGGTGGATTCTTGTTACTGATGATAACTAAGGTAATGTCCAAATCATACAAGTACTCTATGGAGGGTTAGAAATAGCTTCATAGCTCCTGAGTATCTTTAGGAGTGGGATTTTGAGATGATTAATGATAGAGCTTTCCACAGATAAAGTTAGGAGCTAACATTCTCAGGTGAATGGACTGTTACCTAGTTCATTCCGACTGACATAAGATGTCATTTCATAGATACTAGCATCTGTGATTATTTAGGGCAATGACTCCCTCTACCTCATACTACTCTACAGAATACAAAAGAAGTACTTTTTCTAGATGGTTCAGTGTATCCAACTTATGGGTGAATTTTAACAGAACAATCTACACAGTTCTAAAAAACTGCATACAGTATGAGCCCGTGCATAAAGAAAAATATCTAAGTCTTTTCTTAGAAATTATAAATTCTCTCTACTGTGCACAGAATACCTCTGTATGTGTTGTTCAACCCATGGCAGTATTCATTTGAACATTCTTTTTAGTTGGCATGCTAATTTTATTCCTAGAGAAGCCACTAACAAAATAACTCACAAGTGCCCCATGTAGTAAGAGAAAAAATCTAAAATCAAATGAATCAAATGGTATCTTAGAAAAATACCCAGTGTAGAAGAAAGCAGCACTGTGGGACCAGAGTAAGACAGGCATTAGCTACAATAAAACAGACAGCCAAAATGACAGAAGTAACTCTAACCTTATTAGTCTGTTTTCAATAATAGCAAATAGATCAAACGGTTCATAGAAACAGAAATTGAAAGGCAGAGACAAATCCATGATTCAAATATACACTGCATACAAGAAACCCATTTTTTATGGAAAGAGAGCTGAGCAGTAGGAGTCAGAGGTTTTAATACTCAACTTCATTTTTAGCATTATTTTCTGTTGATTGAGAATTTCATATGTGCATATAATGTGCTTTTATCAAGCCACATTCCTATATCTCCCCTCCAATTCTTGTCTTTTCACTGTCCCCACTATTCCCTCCTTATCTCTTATCTTCTTTTTTAAAGACCCATTGAATTCACTTAGTGTTGCCAGTGTGTGTGTGTGTGAGTGTGTGTGTGTGTGTGTGTGTACTTGTCTGAAGATCAGAGAGTAAAACAGCCCCACTGGTCAGCTTTACAGACCAGGTAGTGGTGACATACACCTTTAATCCCAGTAGGCACACTAGAAGCCATATTCTTGAAGAAAGTAACTCCAAGCAGAGATCAATTGTCAATAGCTCCTCAGCTAAGGGTGGGACTTCATGAACCCCTCCCTGGTACATGCTAGGAGTTTGTCTGACTTGGTCTTGTACAGGTCCTGTGCACACAGTCCCAGCTGCTCTGAATTTATGTGTACAATTCCCTTGCTGTGCCTGGAAACTCCTGTTTTGCTATAATTATCTGTTACCTACACCTCTTAAACTCTTTCTTTCCACTGGCCCAGGATGATGATCCCTGTCCCTTGGGAAGAGAGGCTGTGATTGTTGTAGTGACATTTCTTTTGTATTTTGATAAATAAAGCTTGCCTGAATATCAGAGAGTAAAACAACCCACTGGTCAGCCTTTCAGACCAGACAGTGGTAACACATACTTTTATTCCCAGCAGTCACATGAGTTGCCATAGAAACCAGGCAGTGCATGCTTTTAATCTCAGTGGTGCATGCCTTTTTTATTTTATTAATTTTTATTGAGCTCTACAATTTTCTCTGCTCCCCTCCCTGCCTCTCCTTTCCTCTTCAACCTATGGTCCCCATGTTCCCAATTTACTCAGAAAATCTTGTCTTTATCTACTTCCCATGTGGATTATATCTATGTAAGTCTCTCTTAGAGTCCTCATTGT
>LOJH01027065.1:4683-15925 GCA_001685095.1 Ellobius talpinus
TATGTTTCTCTTTGTGTTGAAAATACCCTGGAGTAAGACTCCTAGATCATAGAGTGTGCATATATCTTCTCCTTCAGTAAACAGGGACCAGATGTTTTCCTAAGCATTTCCACTCACCTACATTCCTACCAGCTACATATTCACCACCAACAACCATATCTCATTATTCTATAATTTTCATGATGTAGAAGAATATGGTTTTCTGAATTTCACTTATAGGCTTTGCTATTGTTGATATTGATGCTATTTTATATAGTTATATTTTAAGATATGAAGATACTACATTTGTCATTTCATTGTTTGTTTGGAATTTAGTTATGTCCCAGTAGGTGAAGCACCATCTCCCTGTGCCTGAGCTACCAAACCTGCTTGGTCATGTATCAGTGTGTCATCTACACATTTGGAACACCACTCCTGTAAGAGATATCAGGATGCTTAACTAATTATTATTAACTAGAAAGTTGTATATCATGTAGTTAAAATTTTCTTTTTTGCTCTGTAAAACCACCTTAAATATTCAAAGAAAGCTGTAAAAAAACCCAGTTTTTACTTTCTGTGAGTTTTCATTGAGTTAGATATTTCTAAGCAGCAGCTTTTCTGCATATTGAGTCAAGTACTCTCAGACTTTTTGAGAAGATACCAATAAGTGTCCTTTATGTAAGCCATTTGCAAGGACACTTTCTTGAAGGTCACAACCAAATTATCAGGAAGAACTTAGAAAAGCCACTCTCAGATCACTAAAACTGATATGTTTTGTCCAAAGTGGGAAATCCATTTAAACAAACCAAGCCAAGCAAATGATAACAAAATGGCAAAGCAGAACTATCCTTGATTCTCATCAGAATGAACAAGGATGAGAACAGGGCTCAGTTGTTGGAAGCTCTACTCTGATCCTGCCAAAACATTCTGGAATGAAGCCAACCTGCTGAAAGAAATGAACCATGTGTTTGTTTCTACCCAAACTTCTTTTGGAACAGACTTTCACAAGACTCGGGAATCTGAGGTAGAGTTAAAGGATACAGGCTAGTTTGTTTGTTATTGCTGTTTTAATGGTTCAGATCTTTAAAAAGAGCAATGATAACTTAAAGCTGGGGGTAATGTAAAATGCTAGTGAACCCCACTATGAGCAACAAGAGCTACGGGCCTTGATGTAAGAGTCCCCAATAGTAGTGGGTCTCCCCTCTGAGCTTACAGACGGTCCAGGCCAAGCTTCCTACAATGCCTCCTTCTTTGCTTTGCTTTGCTTTCATTTTGGCAGGCAATGTCCCTGGTTTAGAAGAAACACTTCCTTTGCCAGTCAATCTCTGCCCTTCTTCTGAGTCCACAAGCTCAATGTTTTAAGGAAACAAAAGACATCCCTCCACAAAGTATTTCTAGGTTGATCTGACTCAAACAGGAAAAGAATACATGCCTAGACTACTTCAAGTTGTAGTAACATCAAACCACTGTTGGACCCTACAGTATTCTGCACAGCACAATGCACTGGGAAAATATATGTCTGGAGCCTTTGGTGTACTCAAGTACTTAGGACCATAGTCACACTCTTCCAATTGCTTTTTAACCTAAAAATGTATTATTATCACCACCTTTATCATCATCACTGTTATAGTGTGTTGGGGTGTGTGTGTGTATGTGAATATGGTGTGCATGAGAATATGTGCATATATTGTGGTAAATGCATGGAGGCCAGAAATAAATTTTAGGAGTAAGTTTTCTCCTTCACTGTGAGGATTGAACAACTCTGATCAACAGGCTTACACAGCAAGTACTTTCATCTGCTGAGTCAACTTGCAGGCCCACATGTTTCAGATTTCATTAAAATCTTTTCACAGTATGATTTAAGTGCTTTCTATGAAGATGTCACTTTCCAAGACTTTCTTTTGGAGTCATCTTTCCTTTCAACATTCAAGAAAAATGATGAGATTGAAGGCCAAGTATGACACAACCCAGCTGTTACGCATCTTTTCAGATGTCTGCTCACCCCAGTTAGGGCACTGGCCATTGATTCTACCCAAGTCTAGCCTGGTGAACTTATTGGAATTACCAACATGATCACAGGTGAGTGGTTACTTGTAGGAGCATGGATGGCTCAAAAGTGGCTGTGTCATCAAAGGCTCACCAGCATAGACAAGAACTCGTGAGAGCTGGAGACCTAGAGCTCCATGCACAATGGTAGCTTAGCCTCTTCCAGGTAGTTTAGTCAGCCTGAGTCTCCTCAGTGATCCTTACAGCTTAGGGAAAAAGGGACTTGTACATCTGATTGGTTTCAGGGACTTCCTAGGACTTATGAATTGTTTACTTCCTGAATCTCAATGATCCTCTCTCTGGAACAATGATTGGTTCCCAAGCTGTGGGTCAAGAACCCTCTGGGGTTGAATAACCCTTTCACAAGGGTTGCTAAAGGCCATCAGAAAACCGTTATTTACATTATGATTCATAACAGTAACACAATTACAGTTGCGATGTAGAAAGGAAAACAATTTTATGATTGAGGTTACCACAACATGAAGAACTATATGAGAGGGCCACAGCACTCAGAAAGTTGATAAGCACTACTTTAGAACTTCTTAGTGTCCTACAGGATGGAATGTCTCACCACAGAGGAAATTGCTACATAACAGCTTCTATGACAATATGGATATTTTTGAGTCTTTGGTATATTCTAGAAATAATTGCTAGATGCCTATAAAGTGCATAGCGGTAAAAGTGTTGAGCCATTTTCGGGAGCCCATGGGTTTTCTTTTATCTCACCAAGCCTCCGAATAATAAAACAGTAAAGGCAGCGAGGGGTTGATTTTCTAAAATGGCTGGGAATACAGGGCCTTAAGAGGCGAAGTCACTGAGGGCAGGGGTGACTCATACTGGTGGCTAATGTTTAAAACATCAGGATGGCACACAGTAGGGATGTTTGTGCAAACTCACTAGTAAGCTACCTGCTGTTTTTCTGTTGGTTTCAGGGCCCTGCTGCTTTCCCTCTCCTGGCTGGGAACACTTGCTTCATTTTTTTGCCCACAATAGAAGTTGACAAGCTTATAGGTGCAACTGGATGCTTCAGAGAATCTGACTGAGCTCCTTTAGGCCCTCTGTTCCTGGGAGGAATGATCTCTCTCTAATCAGCATTCCTATGAAGTCTCAAACAAATTATGCTAGATTCCCAGTAAATATTGGACAAAATTGGAGTGGGGGGGGAATGAGGGTTTGAAGAAGAAAAAGAAATGGAGGAAACACCTTATTATGCTTTGGGTGGGGAAGAAGGAAAAGATAAGGAGACTTGTTGCCAGGCAACACACCCTCGAGCTCCTGGTTTGGGACCTTGACTATGGAAATTATTTCCTTTGTCCTCATATGTGTCTCCCTAGCTGCTGAGAATCCTCTGGCAGCTCAGATTACCCCATATATGATACCTCAATCTCAATGCTGATTTGTAGTGTCCTAGCAAAGGCCCATTTCAAAGCTTCTCTCATTTCCAAGATACCACAGTCTTTCTGGCCATGTCATGGACATTATATGGTCTATATGGAAACAGCGTGTGTGAACGAATCTCACATGCATATTGAGCCTTTCTTGGAAGGTCTCAGTTCTAGCCCTGTTAGCTGACAGTTTGACACTCCAGCTGACACCGAGCCATGACACTGTATTCATCTCTGTACAAAACTTGACTTTGGCTCCTCTCTTGCTAAGAATCACAAAATGCAAAGGCTGGAAGAGCTGAGGGAAACCCTTACTTCTCCCTTGACGACCCTGGCCCCTTCCTAGAGCAGAAAATAAGCATTTAGCTGGTCTCAGCTATTGTAAACCTGTCTTCCTCATGATAGAGTCCTTGCAGCAATCGTTCTTTGGGGAGCATTGAAATGAACCCAAAGAACAGCCGGATGGCATGGGGGAGGGCAGTGGCAGCCTCTCTAGGGAGTATCCATCAGGACCTCAGACTTCTACGGAAGGAACGTGTGAAGGATAGCACGGCTCTGGGATTTCAGCCTTTCTGACATAGCCCAGGCATTTGCTGTTCAGGCATCAGTACTCAAATTTTGTCAGACAATCCCTTGCTTTAACATCCAAAGATAAGCTTAAGTGGCTGCACATTTATTCCAAAGTCCAGTGTCCCATGCCTCCTAGGAGTCCAATAAAAACAAGGTCCCCTCAGCTCCTCCTTACTTTTCAATTGAACCACCCATCCTCATGATTTATCATTTTAACCTGGGCTGTTCTTCTTTCATTCCCAAAGCATCAGCCTACGTCAGGGAGGGTTGAAGGCACTTCAGTGAAAGTCTCAGGAACAGAGAAAGGATCATGAGATAATCGAAGGGGCTGGGGAAATGGCTGTCAGGAGAGTGCTGTGGAAGCGTGGGGACCTGACTTTGGATCCACAGTGCCCAGATACAAAGCCAGACCTAGGCACACACCTGTCAGCTAACCCTCAGTAGGTAGAGACCCGAGCATCCTTCGGATTTGTTTGCCAGCCAGTCTGGCCCAATCAGTAAACTCCAGTTTTGGTGCAAGACTCTTAAAAAATATAAGGTGGAGGTTCAGCAAGATAACTCAGAAGATAAAGGTGCTTGATACCACCAAGCTGATGACCTGAGTTCTGTTCCCAGGACCCACACAGTGGAAGAACAGAAGAGACTCCTGCGAGTTGTATTCTGACCTCCGAAAGTCTGCACATAAACTAGAAATAAACAAATAAATACAAACATACTTTAAAATATGGAGAATGGTAGAGGAAAACACCTGGCACTGATCTCTGGCCAACACACACACACACACACACACGCATGCATGCATACATGCACACACACACATACATACATACACGTACATACACACACACACATGCATGCACACACACATACTCCCCTCTCCCTTACAAGCACAAATATACAAATGCATATATATATGTATATATCCCAAAGAATTATACGGCAGTTGGTGAAATAACAAAAAATGAAGCACGCTAGCACTGGGACAACCCAAACTGTCTCTTTTCTAACAATATACTCTGGACAGCCAACACAGAACCCTTCTGTGAGCGGATGTGAGGAAACTGTTTTTACGGCAGTCAGTTCTCCATCACCAGTTGGATGTCCTACCACTCAGTTCAGTTGTGACGCTAGCTCCCTGGAGTTAGCATCAAATCCTACAAGCCGAGGGCTCGGTTCCATGGGATAGTCGCCCTCCTTGGAAGCCCATGAAAAAAAATGGGGCCTCAGGTGTTTGTGACAAAGTGGCTCTCAATTGGAGACTTCTCCCAATTCTCCCTTGAGTTCAGTCATTTGCTACAGCATATGAGACTTGGGAATAGATGCGTAGAAAAAAACGCATAGGGTAGGGTTTGGAGGAAGGGGTGTGGAAGATAGGACATCCTCCATATTGTCAGCAACCAGAAATTCTCTGAACCCCCAGCTGTGAGTTTTTCTAGAGCCTTAATTACATGACACATAAGCATGGTTGATTAGATCACCAGCCGTGGATCCATTTAACTGCCAGCCTCTCCTAAGAGTTCAAGGTGGGAGGAGAGGGTGGAAATAAAAATTTTAACTTTTCACCATAAAGGTGTTCCTCTGTGTGGTCATTTGAATGTAACTGGCCCCCATAATCTCACAGGGAGTGGCACTAGTAGGAAGTGTGGCTTTGTTGGAGGAGTGTGTCGCTCCCCACTGTTGGGGCAGGCCTTGAAGTTTCCTATGCTCAGGATACTGCCCAGTGTGTCAGTCGACTTCCTGTTGCTTGCAAGGTGTAGGCCTCTCAGCTACTGTTCCAGTACCACATCTGCCTGCATGCCACCATGCTTCCTGTCATGATGACAATGGACAGAACCTCTGAAACTGTAAGTGAGCCACCTCAATTAAATGTTATCCTTATAAGAGTTGCTGTGGTCATGGTTTGTTTCTAGAGCAATAGAAATCCTAACTAAGACACTCTGTCATTCAGCTCTAAGCCTAACTGCCCAGCAGATCCCAGCCTACCTCATTAGCATGTAAAAGACACTGGACTATTTGGAGATCCCCTGAGTTATAGAAGCTGTATGCTAGGAAGAAGAGACTAAATAGCTTTTAAATTACTACATCACAGCACAAGCCATCATAGCCTATCTCCCCAGCCATGACCCATGGAGACCCTTTTTCTCATGGCCACCCCTTCCTATCAGAAGGCCTGCCTTTGGTGTCCACAGGGATCCTATGACCTTTGACTTAACATCAAGTTCTCACCAGTGACCCCTCTTTCTCAGGCTATGGTTCACAACCCAGGAATCCTGATACTTATAAAGTTAATTATCTTTTACTTATGTCTTCTACACCCCAGCAGTGAAATATTTCATTCTGAATTAAAAATAAGCCAGGCATTTGTTTATCCAATCTAAAAATGAGATACATTTTCATCCCTACTTAAGTCCATCACTATAAAGGTCTCATTAAGAAAACTATTATCAAGTGATATTTCAAAATAAACTGTAAAAAAAAGACCCAAAGGCCTTTTTCTTAGGGTTTGTGTTGCTGCAACAAAACACCAGGACCAAAAAGCAAGTTGGGGAGCAAAGAGTTTATTTGGCTTATACTTCTAGATTATTGTCCATCATTGGAGGAAGTCAGAACAGGAACTCAAATGGGAAGACCCTGGAGGCAGAAGCTGATGCAGAGGCCATGGAAGAGTGCTGCCCACTGGCTTGTTTCCCCTGGCTTCCTTAGCCTGCTTTCTTATAGAACCCAGGGCCACCAGTGCAGGGATGGCACAACCCGCCACGGCCCTCCCATTGATCATAATTGAGATTATGCCTTACAGTTGGGTCTCTTGGAGGCATTTTCTCAACTGAGGCTCCTTTCTCTCTGATGGTTCTAGCTTATATCAAGCTGACACACAAAACCAACCAGTACAACTGACCCCTTGTCAACTTGACACACAAACTCATCACTATTAAGCCACAACCCTTCCCTTCTTATTTATCCCCAAGATCTCACATTAAAATCATAAATAATTTAAAAGTCCCACAGTCTTTACAAATTCAGGCACATTAAAATTTCAGTCTCTTTAAAAATTCAGTCTCTTCAAAGTTCAAGTCTTTCATCTGTGAACTCCTTTAAAAATCAAAATTAAATACCTTCTTCAAGAGGAAAGAACCAGGGCACAGTCACAATCTGAAAAAAGCAAATCCAAACTCCAACAGTATAAATAATTCAATGTCTGATGTCTGGGATTCACTCACTCACTATCTTCTGGACTCCTCCAAGGACCTTGAATCTCTTATCTAACTCTGCCCTCGGCAGCACACACAGCTTGTCTTCTAGGCTCCAGCTGGATCCACTCCACTGCTGCTGCTGTTCATGGTCATCCCATGGCACTGGCATCCCTAAAATGCTGGGGTCTCCTGCTGAAACTGAGCAGCATTTTCACCAATAGCCTCTCATAGGCTCTTTTCATGGTGCCAATCCTCAACTTTTTTGGCATGACCCCTTCAGTCCTGGGCCTTCAACTGCCACTGAGGCTACACCTTCACCAATGGCCTCTCCTGCTCTCTCATAGTGCCAAGCCCTAGCTGCTCTCCATGACCCCTTAATGCCTTCAAGTCCAGTATCACTTGGGTGTCTCTTACGTGTTATCAAGTTCAACTGCCACCTCAGGAGCACAGTTTCTCTGTGCTCTCAGGAAACACTTTGAAGATTTCACCTCAGTGATGCTGGTCTCTCTTCTTTTTTTGTTTTCGTCTTCCCACAAAAGTTTTCTCTGTGTAGTCCTGGCTGTCCTGTAACTCACTCTGTAGACCAGGCTGGCCTCAAACTCACAAAAGTCCATCTGCCTCTGCCTTCCAAGTACTGGAATTAAAAGGCGTGAGTCTCCAGTGATGCTGGTCTCTTCTTAATCACCACTGATTTCTTAGCTCCAACTGATCAGCATCAAGTATCCCAGCAAAGCAAAATTTTGCCTTAGTAATTCTGGTATCTAATTAATCACAGCTGCCTTTTCAGTCCCAGCTCATGAGAACAGAATCTTAATCCGAAATAACAAACAAACGGCCCCAACAGAGCCTTTAAACTTCCCTCTGAAACTTCACAAGCCAGGCCTCCATCCTCTGCACTGTTCTCAGCAGTATTATCTTTCAAGCTCCGACAGAACACCCCACTGAGCTCTTAACACTCAATGGATCTTTTAGTCAAAACTTCCAAAGTCCTTCTAGAACCCACCCAAAAAACATGGTCAGGTCTGTCACAGCAACACCCCACAACACTAGTACCAGTTTCTCTTAGGTAGGGTTTGTATTGCTGTGACGAAACACCACGGCCAAAAGTAATTTGGGGAGGAAAAGGTTTATTTGGCTTACACTTCCAAATCATAGCCCATTATCGGAAGAAGTCAGAACAGGAACTTAGAGGCAGGAGCTGATGCAGATGCCATGGAGGGGTGCTGCTTACTGGCTTGCTTCCCCTGACTTCCTCAGTCTGCTTTGTTAGAGAACCCAGGACCACCAGCTCAGGGATGGCATCACCCACCATGGGCTGGGCCCTACTAATTGAGAAAATGCCTTACAGTGGGATCTCATTTCCTCAGCGGAGGCACCTTCCTCTCTGATGACTCTAGCTTGTGTCAAGGGTCAAGTTGGCATATGAAACCAGCCAGTATAGCCTTTAGTGCAGAAATGACAGTTGTGTAGGAAAATGGAAATGCTTTTTTCCCTCCATATTATAGCTAAGTATCAAGTTATTCTGTGTATTTGTATTCAAAAGCACATGTAATTACTATAGGACAATTATGAATGAATAAATAAATAAATACCTCTCAAAACTAGCATCAGACTTCAATGCTGAATTTCATTATTAGACCTAAAGTAACTATTATCTATAAGACTTTATTATTTCATATAAAAATAAGAAAGAAAATAAGAAAAATAATATTGTGCAGTATTGGGAGACTTCAAATAAAGCAGCTCTGCCCAGGGGTCCTAGTTTGGTTTCAGTTGCTGTGATAGACACCATAACCAAAGCAGCTTGGAGAGGAAGAGGTTTATTTCAGGTTATGTTTCAGAGTTTATCACTGAGGGAAGCCAGGGCAGGGACCTTAAGGCAGGAACCTGAAGACAGGAACTGAAGCAGAGATCCTAGGGGAACACTGGTCTGCAGTGACTTGTTCAATTATCTATCCTATAAAGCCCAGGCCTCCCTTCCTAGAGATGACACTTCCCACAGTGGGTTGGGCCCCCCTACATCAATTAGCAATTAAGAAAATGCCCCACAGACACCGACATGGGCAATCTTATCTGGGTAATTCAGCTGAGGTTCCTTCTTCTCAGATGACATACTAGGTTTGTGTCAAGTTGACAGCTGAAGCCAACTATGACACCAACGTTGGACCTTCAGGGTGGGTGAATTGACTCAGCCCACGCCACAGCGGTGAGCAGCAGAAGACTTCCAAGGCTCACTAGTACTTGATAAGAGAGAGGGAGAAAATGATTCCCTGGAAAATTTGAGTTTGAACAATCAGACCACCAACCGAGGCAACTTTAGACAGGACCATTTGCAAGCGTTTTTGAACAACTTGATTTCCAGCCCAATGAATAACAACTGCAGGGCAGATNCGAGGATGCGGAAATGTGGACAAACGAGGAAACAATCACGTCAGTGAAGACTCCAGAAAGCGTGCAGGGGTAGTTTCAAGTTGTCATTCCTTAGGGCAAGATGGTGAAAATGGAGTCTTATTTATGAAAAGGGACAGAATTGCAGCCCATCTGCTGTGTTCCCTGGGCCAATGTTGTGTCCTTTCTCACATTCATCTCTTGGACTCAGATAATTGTACACCAGAAAGACATAAAAAGTAGTGAGCTTCTGAAGGGAACGAGTGGAAAATCCCTAGAAACAGAATGCATTCTGAGCTAGGCAGAGCCACTTAGGTCCACGCCTTGGATGTCTGTGTTACACTGAGCAAATCACGTTGCTTCTCTGGGCTTCTGCTCATATGACTTTCAAGCAATGCCAAGGCTGTATGCAGAGCTGTAGGAACTGACCTGCACATCCACAAAACATTGAGTGTGGTGTATCTGACGTTTGCTCAACATTGATGGCCAGTATTGACACTGGTGGATATTGAGGTTCAGTGAGCACCCAAAAACTGGATAGAGGCAGGTGCAGGAGCACCAACAGTTTACTGATAGACAATACACTTCCAAGGAGTGGAAACCAACAAGCACGGGGGTGGTTTTAGAAGTTCAAACAGCACTGGTGAACTAAATACGAGAGGTTTTGTCGCATGGTGTATACTTTGGGTATCAATTACGTAGTATGGATGGGGTGGCATTTACATGGACATAGGCTTTCTTGCTCATGCTCCTTCTGTCGTTAGTTTTACATATGACTTCATGCATGGCATGGCTCATTAGCATCTTGAATCTCCACCCAAGGGTAGACATTTTAGTATCATAATGAGTGACAGATCACCTTTAGATGCTGGACTGCTTGTGTGCTGGCACCAGGGCCTACAGCCAGGTCTAGTGAGTCTCAGGAAGAAGTTTCCTGTCCTGAGTTGATTTCTTTCATATGTTAACTCTGTTGCCTTTGTAAAAGGATTTCTGACCTTCATTCTCAACTCGACTCTCCTGACTTGATATTATAATCACTATCACTTTCAAAGACTCCACTCTCTTTTAAAGAGAGTTTTTTTTGACTCAACTCATAGGAAGCACAATACCAGAAGACTCCATTCCTCTAGCTGCCCATTCACTAATAAATATGACTATTAGAACCAGACAGATGGAGCAAATATTGAGTGTGGTTGCTATGAAATATGCACATAAATGCAACAGAGGCACAAATGTTGTGGGGGAAACCAACTGAATTCTGATTGGATGTAAGGTCTGCTCCCCAAAAGGAAATGCATGCCTGCTATTGTAAATATGACCAATAATCCACAAATGGGGGTGCTCACAAGACCCAGGGATGAACCTACTACTACTGTTTTATTAGACAGATATAGTATCAAGCTCCCTCTAAATATGTACCTCTCTACACATAGAGTAATGTAGCTGGAGACTGTACTTTTGTTTCCTGGTCACCCAGACCCAAATAATCACACAGAAGTTGTATATTAATTACAAGTCTGTTTGGATGATGGCTCAGGTATATTTCTATTTAGTTCTTACATCTTAAATTAACACATTTCTATTAATCTATGTATTGCCACCAGGCTGTAGCTTACTAGTAATGTTCTGGCATCCTTCTCCTTCGGCAGCTACATGGTGTCTCTTTGACTCTGCCTACTCTCT
>LOJH01027066.1:0-14282 GCA_001685095.1 Ellobius talpinus
TAATAAGAGAGTACATACCATATTCATCTTTTTGGGTATGGGTTACCTCACTTTCTTTCGTGTTTTGTAACACATACCGCTGTGGCTTTGGAGGAGGGTAATTTGAATTAATCATTGGGCTCTCAAAAGTTAGAAATGTGGTGGTGTTTAAAGAAAGTTGCATTGTTAAAATGATCTGACACATAAAATTTAGCCTGATTTTTTTTTGACAAGGATGATTTTCAACTTCAAGTTTAAATAATTTAAGTTAGGAAAGAGACTCAAGAAGGAAAGCCTTCATAGGAACACAAATGACAGGGTGAGAAAATGAGATTGTGTTTTCATCTGTTTTCAGAGCTTTCCTCAAATACATTATTCTCTGTGTTCTGTCAAGTTTGTACAAATTCACATCTTAGTGTGATTGTACAGTCAAGTGTTAGTGGCAGCCTACATCTCTGCTGAACTCACACACCACACTGCCAGGCCTGCTTGTCCTTCATCAGGCAGATAAAAGAAATGAAACTTTCCCACATCTTCTCTGGCTCTTTGCAGAAGGGAAATAACTTGGACCTCAGAAGAAGTTTGTTTGTCTGAGATGGTCATTACAAATTGGGCGATCCAGACTTAATGGAAAGCTGGTCACATGATCAGTGAGGACACCCCCATATCATCAGAGGGAGAAAGAAGTGACAATTTCCCAAGTCTGTAGAGGGCTAGGGGTTTGGACAGAAGCTCTTGACTCTTGCGCTGTAGCTGACATTCAGTATTACATGGCATCCAGCATATGTTGCATAGCTTTAATCTATGTTTGTACACCTGGCAACAACAGATAGCCAATCCATTAGGTAGAGAGGCAATTCTCTGTTTCAGAATGCCAAATAGAATCTCTCCTGCAAACCCCTTGGATGATATAAAAAGGGAAAATATTGTGAATCCATCATTTCAGGCCCCTTTGAACCTCTTGTGTTTCAGAGTAGACAGCTTTCCAAAGAATGCTGAGTGCTGGGTCAGAGACCATTTGTCTCATTAGCTTTGGGGACCAGAAATCAGGGGAACCAAAGCCTCTTCCAGTAATAGACCAAGGTCACAGAATACCAGTGGGTAACAGCCTTTGTATCTTGTTCTTTATGCCTTATAGGGAGCTTACTTAACTTCTAGGGGAAACTTCTGTTTTGTATAAATCTTCATCATTTAGAAGGCAATGATTAATAGCAAAGCATTTAATGCCTCCCATGGAAGTAGACTGCAATGAAGACCATTATGAGACTCAAGCCAAAGGTAGTTTAATAAAGACCATCCTGATGGAATAAGCCTCGGAGGAAAATCTGAGCCCTATGGAAATATCAGGGGCTTAACTAACTTTTTAATGTGCTTTTTTATTATTAGGGTCCTTGGTAGACTTTGAGAGTACAGTGTTGGACAAATTTGAGCTGGGATAACCCTTCATCAAGTTCCAGTGTTTACTCAACCTTGGAACTACTGACATTTCATATCAAGCAATTGTTGATTGGAGGAGGGTATGGAAGGAGAAGTGTCCTGTCACTTGTAGGCTATAACTGAATGCAGAAGTTCTGCATGAAGAGCTAAGAACAGTGTGCTGGCCCTGCAGGAAGATGGGGTTCTATTTATTCCACATGATAAAATGGACTTGTGCAAGATAATAGAGTAAGAGAAATAGTAGGCACGAACTTTTCAAAGGACAAGTTGTGGAATGTTTAGCAGCATTCCTGGCCCCCATCCACCAGAAGTTACTAGCAAGTGCTCTTTCTTACTTGTGACAACCAAAAGTGTCTCTGGATTTTACCAAATGTCCCAAGAAATAGAGATACAGATAAAATGGGCTAAAATAATGAAGGAGAGAGAGAGAAAGAGGGAGAGAGAGAGAGGGAGAGAGAGAGAAAGCATGTATGTATGTAAGTCACAAGGCAGATCATAAAGGAAATGAGTGTGTCATTGAGAGTATCAAACTAACTTAGTCTTTAAAGAGACTACCCCTAATAGGCTATAACTGAATGCAGAAGTTCTGCATAAAGAGCTAAGAACAGTGTGCTGGCCCTGCAGGAAGATGGGGTTCTATTTATTCCACATGATAAAATGGACTTGTGCAAGATAATAGAGTAAGAGAAATAGCAGGCACGAACTTTTCAAAGGACAAGTTGTGGAATCTATAAGTTTTTTATGTATACATATATATCATGTTTTCTCTTTTAAGTATTTCTGCATCAACTCCTCATAAATTTTACTTTTCTCTCATTTTATTTTGTTCAATGCACTCAAAGATACAGAGATCGCAAGCATTGGGAGTGAAATTTGGAATATTTGTTCCAGATTCTGGTATAACCATTGGAAGATACCACGGGAGTGAGGAAAACAACTGGGTCTTAGGACGACCCATGGTATAGTGAACACAACAGTTTGTGTGTCAACAAACAGGGAGGCTCAAGAAGAGGGACAAATGACCCCAGGATTATGTAGCTTTGAACATGGAAGTCCTTTAGATTCTCCACTGCTCCATGCAGCTTCTGAAAACCAAACTAAATGCACTTTTTACTGACTGTTATGTGTGGTAACCTATGAGAGGAGAGCAACACAAATCTCCAAAATGGCAGCTTGTGGTTCCTCAGAAGGCACCCCCCCTCCTTCCTTTTCTGTATTTACCTAGCGATTTAGTACGTGACCCTTTCTTCTCAGTTACTATTTCCTCTTTTTAGAAAGCTCATTTTCTTCAATTTAATTACATTCCAATCAATAGAGCTTTATTAATTTTTAACATTCTATTCTTTGACCTTGGGGCATATATGTAACAATAGACATTGCTAGTAGCTTGAGACAAAATATGCCAATTAATCTTGTATCTTGTGCTTTCTTTTGTCCATAAAGGTGCTATTATTAACTGAGTATACTAAAGCATTCTAGATCTCATTTCCATGGAATAGAAATCACAATTGTAGTATCACTGACACTGTACTATTAATTAGCACATGGAGTTCTACCCTAATGTATGCTTCGTGCTTCTCTTCTTCCAATGTAGAATTAAAAAATACTTCACGAAGCAGTAGTTTCCAACTTAGAGCTGTGCAAATGCAGTTATCCCATTCCAACACTCCTCTCCTGTCTCCACCAACTGTCACTACTCCACTACGTTGTTACTTAGCACCTCATTCTTTCTTAGGTCAAGGAGGATCCTGTTTCTTAAAGATCAGAAAAATCATTGATAAATACTTAAATACTGTCAATTTTCAGTAAGATTTGAAATAGCTGAGTTTCATTCTGACCACAAGAAAAAATAGATAGCTCAAATTACAGAAGCATTGAAAGATGAAAGTGATCAGACAGTCCTGGGGAAACCTATTATGACAATATGGTATGTAAGCAAGGCTAATCAACACGTGTGCAGAATACCAACATACAAAATGGCAGTCAAAGACACATGTAGATTCATGGGTTTTGGTAGGAAAACTAAGATCCCTATAAATTTTTCACATTATCACATGTGACTACAATCTGAGACAACATAGCTACAGAGAATTCCTTAGGAAAAAAGCATCAGGAAACACACATATAAAGCTAGCAACTGACAATGACTAGACAGCCTTGGAAAATCCCAAATAGTGCACTACATGAATGAAACTAAATAAAAATCTGCCTTGTGAATAAAGGAACAGGGAATAATAACAGCCATCAGAATTGAGTGACATTAATGACTATGACTGTTTCATCAAGAACTTTGAGGCATAGAGCTTCCACAACCGCCTAAGTCTTCAATAAAATGGCATTTTTAATTAACTTCTTAAGACGATACTGCCACTAGTATTTAAGATAAAATCCATTCTTTCTCCACTGAAAACTGCACAGAGTTCCAATGTCTTTTTCTGTAGCATCTTCAGATGACAAACACCACTCCTTGATGGAATGGTTCTCACTGATCTGAGGGCCAAGATCCGCTCATTACCACCATCTGGAGCCAACTCCATACCTGTGTAACTCTTTAAAGGTTAATTTATACTGCCACAAAAAATCCCATCTAAGTTACAGCTTTAAAATAGCTCAAAATTATATATAAAAAGGCACATTTAAAACAAGGGATTCTTTAAAACGATTTTATAGCAAACCCATCAATAGGTTCTTTAAATCTCAATGGACATTTAAATTTTACATGTGTCATAGCTATCAGGCTAAATGACCATTTGTCCTTTAAGATCTAACTTGAACTTCAATTTCTTCATAGCATCTCTTCTTACTCTAGGCCTTTCTTCCCAATGACAAGATAAGGGAAGCATACCGACAACCATTCTTGCATTTCTTCCTTGCTGAGCTTCAGCTATCCCTTTTGTTTACTTAACATGCAGTAGAACCTGGGTACACACTCATTGTTCATTCTAAAATCTGTAAGTATAGCTGGTTGTACACAGAAATACAAATTCCAGGGGTCAAGTAATCAGTGTAGTTTTGATTCTCTACATGAAGCCAACTGCAAATGCAATGAAGCAGATTCTCAGACGTCCTCGGAGTTTTAGCTTTATAAAAAGATTTAGCACACCTTTGACATTGATGACAAACGTCCACACACTTTAAAGAATCCCCTAACCACGGGTTTCCCTTTAACTATAAAATTCTTGCAAATAAAGCATGTTCCTGTAGTTGTAAAGAAAACCTAGACAATTTCTGTTGACAGGATAAAGATAGTCACCTAGGTGCTCAGATCACATGTTAGCTGACTTGGAGCCCCTGACAACACGACAAGCCCATTTCGTTTTCAGAATGTGCATACTGGCTAGCAATTCACAAACATATAAGCACTCTATTTGCTAAAACCATGTTTTAAATGAGAATTATTTCCAAAAATTCTTCCTTTAAAAAATGGAAATAGCTCCCAACTTGTGCTCATGACATGGCAATATTCCAGATGAACTGAGCCATTCTAGGCTTGAATCTCTTTTTTACCCCAAAAGACATCGAAAGAGTATTTAATAAACACACATAGGAGTGTGGAGGTAAAATTAAGATGAATCTTCCTCTAAATATGAAAACTCAAACTCGAAGAAATGTGTTAGAGGTAAATCAAAAATATCTTCTTTTGCAAAAGAATCAATCATAAGAGGTCAGCTATTTATTTAAGGAACATATGGATGATTTTTAGTTGTGTGGCTTCTTGTGAGAACATTTCTTCTAAGGTGCTGAATACTACCAATTATTAAGAAATTAGTCATTTACCCAGGAGGTCTCAACCATCTATTTCCCCTTCCTAGGGCGATCCATGGATCCCTCTCAGGGTCATTCTTGTTACCTAGCTTCTCAGGGGCTGTGGGTTGTAGCCTGGTTATCCTTGATTTACATCTAGTATCCACATATAAGTGAGGACATGCTGTGTTTGTTTTTCTGGCTTTGGGTTACCTCACTCAGGATGATTTTTTTTCCTGGTACCATCAATTTACCTACAAATTTCATGATGCCATTTTTTAAACAGCAGAGTTATATACCCCACTTTGTAAATGTACCACATTTTCTTTATCAATTCTTTGGTTGAGGTGTATCTAGGTTGTTAGGGCTTGGAGGTGGGTTGGTAGAAGTGGGGATGAAGGATGGGATTATGAGAAAACTACAACGGTTGAGTTGGAGGAATGGAGAGGGAGAGCAATGAAAGAGATATCTTGATGAAGGGAGCCATTGTGAGCTTGGGGAGAAACCTGGTGCTAGGGAAACTCCCACGAATCCACAAGAATGACCCCAGCTAAGACTCCTAGCAATAGTAGAGAAGGTGCCTGAACTGGACTCTTCCTTTAATCAGATTGGTGATTGTCATCATAGAACCTTCATCCAGTGACTACGGGAAGCAGATGCAGAGATCCACAGTCAAGCACTAAGCCAATATCTGAGAATCCAGCTGGTCAGAGGGAGGAGGCATTGTATGAGTAGTGGTGGTCATGATCATGATGAGAAAACCCACAGTGACAGCTGCTCTGACCTCATGGAAGCTAACGGATTCTGGACTGACAGCTTTGGAGTCTGTCTGCATGAGACTGAACTAAGCCCTCTACATGTGGGTAACAGCTGTGTGACTTGGGACTTGGTCTGTTTGTGGGGCACCTAGCGGTGGGCCCAGAATCTATCCCTGATGCCTGAGCTGGCTTTTTTAAGTCCATTCCCTATGGTGAAATGCCTTGCTCAGCCATGATGCTGGGGCAAAAGATTTGGTCCTACCTCAGCTTGATGTCCCAGGCTCTATTGACTCCCCATAGGAGACCTTGCCCTTTCTGAGGAGTGTATGGCGTAGGGTGAGGGTAGTGGGGGTAGCAGAAAGACAGGAGGGAGGGGAAACTGTGGTTGGTATGTCACACACAAAAGTCCTGTCAAATCCCAAAGGAAACTAATGGGAAAAGATCCTTCCTAACGTAGCTTTTCAGGAATCTCTCACTATGCAGGCAAAGGGCAGCACACCTGTATAAAACAGGACTTGGAGTCTTCTGACAGAGACACAGCTAACTGGGGATATTCTCCAGCAGACCAACTCGTGTGATGAAAGGGTTCATCAACCTCAACAATCCGTTGTTGTCAACAGTTTCTCTGCCACTGGGGCATGTGAGTCTGAGATGGGAGTGGAAGCCCTGGCCCATGTAAGCCCAACAGTGCAACTCAACAGCACAGAGTGACAGGCTGTGTTTCTGAGCAGCTTCTCCCATAGGCACCCCATGGGAGCATGCTTCAGTCATGGGCATCAGTCACAGAACCAGATCTGACAATTCTTACATGGACCTTGTCAGACACAGAAAGCTATTGCATGTCCTCTGCAGAGATCACAGTGTTCAAGTACTGAAATTCCCCTTGAGCCAAGCTTGAAAAACCTCCTCTGCCATGCATTCAAGAAAACTGGCAATAAATATAAAAATCAAGAAAAGCAGAAATTCCTCTCAAAGAGTATTCTGTCAGGAATCGAGCAACGATTCCTTCCTTTCTCAATAACCTCCATGTAGTCTCATTCTCCCAGGGTAAAGGATGATCAAGTACCAAAATGACAAATTAATCCTCACAAAGATTAATATACTTATGAAAGGAACTAAAAACACATTTCATGATGAAGGAAGTGGAAACTCTACAAAATACAGGGACCGTGCCATTAGCAAATGGAGTAACAACTTCTGAATTTTATACAACAATGAGGAGTCTATTTAGTCCTCACTCAAAACAGGTTATGTATATCATCATTTCATTATTATGAGGAAAATCTTACACTGTCAAAGATTATCCAAGTCCCAGCTTTAAGATAATAAAAGTGCCACAATATCACGGACTCCACATTCCTATTAGAATTAATTAGAACCCATCCTAAATTGCAGTGGAGCCTACTGCTAGGATCAATCCTGTTCTTACTGGGAAAACATTTTATCTAGTGTGAGATATCTCATTTTTTCTCATCCTGTCATTACTAAAGTCTTTGGGACTGTTTATGTAATTAAGATGCAAGACCATTTCCAGGTTAGCTCTCTGAAGAAAGATGATATGCCTTGGTTAAGTCTGAAATCTGAGTCATCCTCCTGGCATGACAGAAAGTAGGCAATGTCCGTGGAGCTATGATGTACTTCCAGAATGCATTTGATCCATTGGTTCAGTCAAAGGTTAGAAGTCAGAATAAACAAAGAGGGAAAGAGAGGTCAGAAGTAGGCAAGATTCCCACAGTACCCTCCTTTCATCTGACCAGCTATTCTGATTCTTTCATTTTGAATATCTAAGACTCTACACATGAACCTTTCTATCTGTTTCCTAACTCTTGACCAACCACATTTCAAACCTTTGACATCTCTGTCTTCTTTGCCTCTCACACACAGGCAAGGGAAAGGCGCTTCCAAAGCAGTGTTTATTGACTTCATTCCTTGACTCCCTGCTTCCACTCTCACTCAATAGCTCCAGCTACAGTTTTGTTTGGAAACTCCAACTGCCTCCGCATTCACTTGCGTCAATCTGGCTTTCTCCTAAGCTCATCTTGGGGACAAAAGTGAGCAAATAACCAATCCTATTCTTGAATAAAATACATATTAGCTAGAAATGGTCACAATATACTTTATCTTGCCCAGGAAGATATCAGGCTCACTACTCATAGGATGATTTAAATATAAACCCATGAACTATCTTTAATCTTTCCTAATACTGTGCTATGTGTATTTCTTCCCCTGTTGCTGTAAACTACAAGCTCCATAACCTTTCAGCAACAACCCCTATAATTCAAAGTGATAATACACATTAAGACCATGGAGGTTGAATTTTCATTATATAACTTTCATGCATCTGAAGATATAGATTTTCATCACTTGGCAAGTTCCCATGCTGGTCTTTTACCTATACCCTTTCAGACAAATCTGATTCTTACCTAATCATAATGGATTATTTATACTTTCTTTTGAACACCAGGTAAACAATCACAAAGTAAAGACTTTTATAACTAAGTATTATTTATTCATTGGTTTTCTGGGGTCTGGGTCCTTCGCCATCTTCTTCAAGTTGTATGCTCCTAATAAAGTGTGTTCCAAGAAGAATCCTGTTGTGGTCGTCTCTTCTGCTGGTGGACGTGGAGCGCCACATTTAGGGCCCATAATGCCATTGCTAACTTATGCCTAGAGGAAGCATATGGTTGTATGCCTTACAAGGAACTATTGCCTCCCTTCATCAATTTATGTACTACCATCAACAAATATCACCATATAGGCAGAATCTGCAACCAGTTCATTGTCTTAGTTTCTGCAATTTACAACAAAGGATTTGGTATTTATTTTATTACCAAAACATATTGCTTGGCTGAATGTGCTAGTTGTACAATTAGGCCACCAGATTATTTCTGCTGAAAGAATCAGTGTGTTCTGGGTAATGTCGCTTAGTTTAAACCATGCCTCCATGAGTGGTATTTTATGAATATGGCTTTTGGGGGGCATAATGAATGGAAAAAGGCAGTGAAATTCTGCCTTCTGACATTACCAAGTGTCTGGGATAGACTTCCATGCCCTCCATTCTATGGATTTTATGACTACATTTTAAAACTAAAATGTCAAAAATTCTACTTGTTTTTAAATAATAATACACTGCAATGAAAGTGGAAGAATTCAAAATCTGAATGCCAGTCAAGCATATTCTCAGAAATATAATATGTTCAATTTGCCCTTTGAGTTTGTCTATAAGGAAACTCAAAGAGATTCTGACAAGTATTTGCAGCATCAATTAGAATCTGGTATTTTACACTTACTAAGTCTTAGGAATATAATAAGTCAGTCTAATATGGATGGAATCTGGAAAAATTGCAACAATATACTGATGAAGCTGTCATGCGTTTTCACAGAAGAGGGTGTATTACTTTGTTTTCCAAGCTGAAGTTAGGGCAGTTCTATGAGCGCAGTGTTGAGACCCTTGAGTCTCAGGCAAGTGAGGACAATGATGACTCTAAATCCATTTCTAACAGTTCATTTGCTCATTCACAAACCATTCAATAGAGCAACCAATCACCAACCAGCAGCAAGAGGAAAGCTTTAGAGCTGAGCAGAATGACAGAAAGCTTCCAGTGAATCCATCTGTTACTGATTGTCAACAGTATGGTCCAAACTAAATGGATTATTCTGTTTATCATTAACCAATTTACTCAGTAAAAAGCTATGCTTCTAAAATGACTACAAATTAAGGAACAAGTACAGCTTCTCCCTACCTACTCCCAACACTCTTTAAGACCAGAATATTTTTTTCTGTCTAAACTTTCTGACTCTGAGGTATTACAGTAATGCATTCTGGGATAGGGTATGAGATTAATTATTGGAACTAAAACAGGAACTATGGGGAAAATTTTTCAGAATATTTTACTAAAATTCGAAGCATGTTTTAGATTGAGCTCAAAAAACAAGGCAAAAAAATAAAGAAGTAAAGGACAAAGCTATGAGATCATTTTAAGCAATTATGACTGAATATTATCTGAATTTGCTACATGGAAGGATTCTCTAAGGCCATGTTTCTCAGCCTTGGCTGTACAGTGGAATCACATGGGAGAATGTTGAAGATGTTGCTGGCCATGTAGGACAGCTGGGTAATTATAGCAGAGTATCTGAGGAGAAAGAGAGAGTGAAGCACCAGTGGTTAGCAAGAAGTCCTGCAGTGATACCTATATGCACGTAATGGTGAAAGTGATTGCCCTCAACAGTAAAGTAAAGACAAAAAATAAATAATAAGGAAGACAGATCCCAGTGATGTGACTGTATACGGACCTACATTTCTCAATCAATTTAACAAATAAGAACAAGGGAAAATCTTGGTAATACATATAAAATAATACTTTTCATACATAAACAATTCTTACAAGTTTATAAAATATATTTAGCATTGCCTTTTTGAATAATTTTCCTAAATGCTGTCATTCTGTCATTATGCTTACTTTGATATCAAAAGTTATTCAAAACCACCAGTATTTTCTGGAAACCTCAGTGTGGAAGTAACACCCCTTATTTTCAATTGTCTAGCTTTACTGTAATATAAAGCTCCATATAACATCAATCTGCAAACCAAAACAACACCCATCTCAGCAGCTCACAACTGCCTGTAACTAGGGAATTGTCAATAATACTCCAAACCCAAAGTTGTCTTTCTTTAAATGTACTTGAATGCACATAAGTACAACTCCTTATTACAGCTGAATGTCGATATGTACCTAATAACCTGTGTTCTGAGGCCTTGTTCATGTTTAATAAACACTATACTACTAAGCTTTATATGCAGTTCACACTTTTGAGACAAAATCTTGCTAAGTTGCCCAAGCTAGTCTGAAACTTGTTTTTTCTGCCCCAGCCCCTGAGTGGTTGCTATGACTTAGTGGTGGCTATGATATGGTGTACCACAGTATCCAGCTATTAAGACCAAATTTTTGGAACAAGCCCAAGCAATAATGTTTTCAACACTTTACTGAAGGTTCAAACTTGTATTACTGAGTTACTCTAAGGTGGAGACAGAGTAAAATATATTGGTTCCCGTATGTTCATAAAGACAGACAAATATTTCAGCTATTCCCAATTTCAAATACAACATCTGGCTAAAAAATTGAATGTTTTAGTAATTTTCATTTTCATGATATATTGTCCAGGCAATTAACTCCTTAATATGTGTTTGGAAAATAAGAGATTAAGCATAGTGAATCTTAATTCCTAATGGTCACCATGAATGACACAGGATTAAAGCACCCTGTTAACTGGGTGAGTTCTGCTTAAACTCTGAGTAAGACTATGATTATGAATGTAAGACAAGGGTTGGACAGGTAGTTGAGTGATTAAAACCACCTATTGGTCAGACAGTGGACCCATGTTCAGATTCCAGCACACAAGTCAGGTGGCTCACAATTCCCTGTAACTCTGGTTCCAGGGGATGCAGCACAGTATTCTGGTCTCTGTGAGCACAGTGCTCATGTACATGAATGCAAACACACACACACACATACACACGTATACATAATTAATAATAGAGACAAAGTCATAAAAAAGAACATAAATAATGACACATGTTTGAATTTCATTTATTAGCTGGAAATCTTAACTGACTGCTACCTACTTTGTAGATACTCAGCACTAAGCATAATATATATTACAAAGTAGGTATTCAGTGAATGTCTGAAAAGTGAATAAATCCATATGGAGAAATGCAGAGAAAGCAAATACTCTCAAACCATTTTATACATGATGAATTAACCTAAATGCCCCTAACGCTACATTTTATGGAAACATAAAACCCACTACTCCATGAAGTACCCAGACATTCAATGATTCAACCCCAAAAAGGCAGAATTATAGTCAATGATGAAGAAAACTCCTAAGAACTGTGCTCTTTACATGTTATCAAAATCCAAGGATTTAATCCCATGACATCCTGAGCTTTTTAAATGGATATCCCTGGTACTCCAGAATGCACATCAAATCATTCTGCTTAGCAACCACTACCATAGAGACGGAGGTAGAAACAGCCTTGGTTCCATGACTCTGGCCTCAATTTCTATGCATGATGGTAGTGACTTTATCCTAAGCACTTTTCTTAGCTTTCCAGAAAGCTGGTTATAAACTTTAGTGTGCACAAACACCAAACAGGGAGTGGAAGAGGTAATCATGGACAATATAGGGCACTGAGGGATGCTGGAAAACTTATGAGCTCACAGCCTACTTTAAAATGCTCAATCTGAGGTAGCTCTGAAAATCAAGTGCCCAGGACCTTACATTATTTTTAAGAAGTTGAAAATTTAGTTCTACCTAAAAGCTGGAAACTTTTAAATGATAGTAATTCATTTTCCATTTTTAAAACATGATGTGCATGTTACTCTATAGTTCAGAACCTGTCTACGGGCTACTAGGCTATGGACTCTTAATGCCTCATTTTTTTCTCCTATTTAACTGTCAAATGAGTCTAATCACATGCAGGATTTTATGCCAAGGGTCAGAAATATTGTAAATGAAAAGCGCTTTACAAATCACAATGTATCAAAGTAAGAGGTCATTAGTATCATCATCACCACTACAATCACTGCACCACAGCACCGAAGTGTTCTCCCCAATGAGGAAGAAAGAAGGAATGATCATTTCTTTTTAAAATCTATGCACTCACTGACTCTGGTGGCCATTTGCGCTTCCCCATCTTTCTTACAGCTGAGAAGTGAATGAATGATGAGACAAGGGGCCAGACTGCACCAGACTACATGTCAATCAGCGATGCCCCTTGCCAGAGAGTTCTCAGCTAGAGTGACATATGCACGAGACTCGAAACACAAGCAAAATGCAACCACAACCACAAAAGATGGAGCTGGAGACATTCACACACTTGTCTCTATGACTACAGCCAGATTTTCTGATGATGTTATTTGCAGGGATAACTTTAGTAGCACACATCCACCCCCTCAGTTGCCCCCTGGTCACTATTTAATATGTACTGTGTCACAGAGAGAGGCATGGTTTTTCTTTATTCATTCTGTCAAGGAATCTAAATAATTCAACTCCCTTCCAGAAAGATTCCTTTTTCCGACATCTTCATTCCTTACCGTAGCATGGTGGTTAATATTTATTACCAACTCAACGGGAACTAAAATCACCTAAGAGACCAGCTTAGTACGTGCCTATGAGGGGCTCTTTAAAAGTTGAGGTGTGCCTTCCCACATTTAGGTGTGTGCTCAAAGACTGACTTAGAAGGGGAAGGCTGTCAGAATCCTAGCATGTATTTCTCTTGGCCTCCTCAGTATGGGTGCAATGTGATCAGCTGCCTCCCACTCCTGGCACCGTGCCTTCCCCACCGCGATAGACTGTACCCTTTAACCATGAGGCATAACAAACTCTTCCTTCCTTAAATTGCTTTGTCAGGCATTTTGTCATAGAGGCTAGAAAACTAATAAATGTGTCATCTCACATTGTAATTTATGAAAGGGTAGTGTTGAGAATCCCAGCTCAGGGAGAAGGGATATGTGGATCACACTCTTAATTAACCATGCTAAGGTGCAATTTCTGGGGAATTAATTATTTGTATTTAATTTTTTCTTTAATCTTGTGTATGCTAATGTTTTGCATCCATGTGTCTGTGTGTACCACATGTGTGCCCAGTACCCACTGGAGTTAGTGGAGAGCCTTGTATCTCCTAGAACTGAAATTACAGATGGTTGTGAACCACTATACAGTTGCTGGGAATTAAACTTGGGTCCTTTGTAAGACCATCAAGTGTTTTTAATATCTCTGCAACATCTCCAGTCTAATTATTGGACTTTTACAACTGGTTTCATTAGGTTATGTGTATGAGTTAATTTTCTATAGGTATAATGAAACACCCGAAGACTATGCTGCATGACAGCTGGAGTAGCGGAAGGCTCATATCTTATACTACAAACAGGAAGCAGGAAGTGAAATGAGAGCAGTGTATGGCTTTTGAGGTTTCAAAGCTCACCCCAGAGACATACTATCTCTAGCCAGGCCATACCTCCTATGACTCTCTAAACATCAGCACCAAGCGGGAATTGTATGGAATGGGGAGTAGTGAAGAAACTGCTGCCATGACCACTCCATGATAAGGTTAAGGTTTTTACTGTGGATATGAGAAAGCAGAGAGAACAAAGAAGCAGATTGAATATGGGCAGGACAAGGGGAGCTGGAGAGAAAAGTGGAGACAGCAGATATAGGGGATAGAACATAGCACATAGCAAGAGAGAATAAGAGAGGGCAAATGGGAATAATATTTTATATGTGTGTATGTGTGTGTGCACATGCACATGTGCACAGACAGAGGAATGGCAAGAGATTATTGATACGGATAGATAGATAGATAGA
>LOJH01027068.1:0-18184 GCA_001685095.1 Ellobius talpinus
TTTCTTTCTTTTATTACTTTAAAAAAATACCAATCCAAATTCCCACTCCCTCCCTCTCTTCCTTTCTTTTCTTCTTTCTTTTCTCATGTGTCCCAAGCTGACCTTAAACTTTTTATGCAGTTAAGGGTGACCTTGAACTTCTGATCCTGCTGCTTCTTCCTCTCCAGTGCTGGGATTATGGTCCTGTGTCACCACTCCTTCTGGTCTCTGCAGTGCTGGGATGGAACTCGGGGCCTTGCAACACAGGACAAGCACTCTATAAACTGAGCTGCATCTCAAATTCTGGGATGGTTCATCCTATGACAACTTGAGCTGGCCATGAACTTCCCAGATTAAACACTGTTTTTGGCCATGCTCCCCATGTGTTCCTGGCTGAGGACAGCATTGAGACTGTGGACTCGGCAAAGGAGATCGGCCCACTCAGTGTGCGCTCCCATCCTCCAGCTCTTGAGAATCTGAATAAACTAAAGGGTAGAAGAAGAAGAGTTTGCCTCTCCCTCTCATTGCTGAGCTGACCCTGTCCCCTCCTCTTCCATCTTCCTCAGTCCCTGGACTGGGGTTTACACCATCAGCCACTCTGGATCTCTGACTTTCAGACGCAGACTGACAAACTGCAGGCTTTCCTCAGGCTCAGCTTGCCTGCAGTCAAGGGTTGGTGGGACTTCCTAGCCTTCAGCATCATCTCAGCAAGCTCATCTCAGCCAGCTCCTAGCCCTTTCCAACATTTCTCTCTGTGTGTCTCTGTTTCATTGTCTCTCTCTTTTTCATGTGTGTGTCTGTGCCTATATGTGTATGTGTGTCTGAAGATGAGATGTAGTGAGGCTTTACAGGTGGTACCTGGTGTCTTGCAGTTTTTGATACCACAGCTTAGAGGGACTAAGCAAAGAAAGCAACTATAGGGTGACACCTGATTCCTTACAGAACTGAAGCCGTTGTTACAAAACAAAATTTGAAGGTACAGGAAGGATAATCATTTTGTACACTGTGAAGATGTGTCTCTGCCAAGGCACCTTCTGATCGGTTTAATAATGAGATGAACAGCCAGTAGCGAGGCAGGAGAGGATAGGTGGGACTTCTGGGAGGAGATAGGAATTCTGGGAAGAAGAGACGTGGGATTCGCCAGCCAGACTCAGGAAATCAAACATACTGTACTGAGGAGAGGAAGTGAGCCACATGGCAGAAAGTAGATGAATATAAACTGGTTCATTTGTTTTAAGAGCTAGTTGGGAATAAGCGTAAACCAAGGCCAAGCTTTCATAATTAATAAGAAGTCTTTATGTCATTATTTGTAAGGTGGTAGTCCAAAGAGAAAGACCTGTTCTAGGTACATAAGCACGTGTGTATGTGTGTGTGTGTGTTCTCCTGCTCACACGTGCAACTATTTGGCTTCCTGCTAAATATAATGTTGAGAGATGTAAAAAGACTTAAAAAAAGACTAAAGCTAAAAAGCTCTAGGTTTATAGAGAATATAACAGCCATCACTAGTATAGAAGAGTATACTAAACTTAATGGTAGATTATATTTTTAAATAGTTTTTAGAAATGGTGAATTCTGTTGGGTGGTGGTAGGTAGCACACACCTTTAATCCCAGCACTCAGGAGGCAGAGGCAGGTGGATCTCTGTGAGTCTGAGGTCAGTCTCATCTACAGAAGGAGTACAGGACGGGTTCCAAAGCTACACAGGGAGCCCTGATCTGAAACACAAACAAACAAACAAACAAATAAATAGATGAAAGAGGAAAAACGGCAGATGAATGAATGATTGAAATGGGATACAGGTATCTAATAGGGTCATCTCAGTCTTAAAAGCTGCTGCAAGGACCAGCCATCAGCAGCTCAGGAAGTGAAGGGAGCCATGGTGTCAGCACACTAACCAGTGGTTTAACTTTTCTATCTGAGGGAATAAAACTTAATTCTCTGGGGCTGGCAAAAAAGAGAAACACACAACACACACACACACACAATCTCTAACATGTAGGATCTCACCCAGGGTGATGAATGGCAAGCCTTTAGCAGGTCAGAGAAACTGAAGAGGAGATGCTGAGTAGGTGAACTACTGGACAGACAGACACACGAGGACTTTTTTGAGGGCCAAAGCTTAGTTCTTCTTTCTATTGTTCTTTCTGTTGCTTGCTCTATTCTATTCTTTTTCTGTTCTGCTCTACCCTCTTGTTTCCCTTCTTCTGTGTCTCTTTGTTTTTTTCCCTTACCACTTAAATACCCCAGCAAAATCTTTCAAGTAATGTAAAAATTACAATGTGGTTACGTTCTATTTTTCAAGTGAATGATTACATTGAATACACGTAAAAAACATGCTTCCCATTTCCCTTACATGATTAAACATTTTATGTATTACAGGTGAAAAATGAATTATTCCTATGAAACCTCATACAATTAAATTTTAATTTTTAAACTTCTCACAGATCAGGAACCTTTCAGCTGTAACTGTTTACACAGGCAGTAATTTTTATAATTTTCAGAAAAACAGGTTATTAGTTTCACTTTTCATATTTTAGACTCCAGTCCAATTATCTTAACTAACCATCTAATTCTTTGTTTTTTAGCTACATGAAGTCAATTGTTTAAAGCTTTGTTTTAGCTATGATACACACCGAAAGCCCTTAACACATTTCCCAATATCAAAATGAGTGAGAGCTAACTCCTGGGACTCGATGGGTTTCCTTAATCCTTAGGCAAAGTCACAGTCTATATGGCTTCTCAAGAGAAACACGTAAGTCCTAGCTGGGTGACACTCTCTTGTTCTTATTTTCTTTCCTCTGCAGCCCCTGCTTTATCGGGGTGGGGGCAACACTGTACCCTACCTTTACATATATCACTGCTTTGCATCCTGGTGGGCCAATCTTTCGAACTTCATTTGCCACCTGCTGCTCCTCTGACATTGCCACCAGCAAAAGATGGATGCAATTCTGACACAAGTTACAGCACATGAATGGACTTGAGGTCATTGCACTAAGTGAAATAAGCCAGGAAAAGGGGCAAACCTGATTCCTCTAATACAAGGTATCTATGTGATGACCAAAGAGACTCCATCTTATGTTAGCCATCTATTTTGGTACCCAAGAGCCGTTTGTCTTTGACTCACATTCTCTAACAACCCTGACTTGACCTCCACCCGGAAATGTGTAGCTTTGACCATCTTCTTTGTTGTGACTAACCACTGTAGGGTTGGTTTTGTTTCTGTTTTTTTCATAAATCACTTATGCAGACATTTGAGGACTATTTTGAAGTCACCTTAACCATCTAATCTTGCAGAGCTTAAGAGCTCTTGGGTTTTTTTTTCTGTTTTTTGTTTTTTGTTTTTTTTTTAACAGCCAAATCATCTTTATTGAGGGAATGGGTCTCTAAGGGGTGGGCCTGGGCCCTCACTGCACAGCTTGTTCATTGGCACTGCCTCCAGAATCCTGTGGCTTCATCACATCTGGAAGCTCTGGAGGGCTGGAGAAGGGCTCAATGCGCAGGGCTTCAAAGGCATCATCTGCTCGAAAGGCCAGGCCCACTGTAGCTGGGGCCTGTGGCTGTGCTGTCTGGCTAGTGAAGCTACACTCGCCCAGAGTTTTTCCATCATCAAGGAGCTGGTCATCCTTGTACAGCCACTGCTCATCCAGCAGCCGCTTGAGGATGCCCTCCATGATGCACTTCAGCTTGAACACGGTCCTCGACTCCTTGGTGTCTGTGAAGATGGTGGTCTTGTGGCGCTGGATCATGAGAAACATGTCCATCCTGGCAGCTGCTTCGAGCTCTTGTGGTTTTCACCTTTAAGAATCCCTTCTTCATTCGTCTCTTCAGGGCATGTCTCTGATCTGGCTTAGAGACTACAGTCCTGCTGGTAGTTTTAATCAATCTGCCTGATTATAATCTAAATGGAGACTGGAGGTCTTTCCCAGGGTTCTCAAACCCTGTAACATCTAGGGCAGTGAAACTCATAGAAACTTGAAGTAGAATGGTGGTTGCCAGGGGCTTCATGGAGGAGAGACTGTAATTAGTTGCTGGGCAGAGTTTATGCTTGGAGTGATGAGCCATCCATCTGGACATGGATGCAAGTGGGGGCTGCACAACATCGGGAATGATCATAATGTCACCGAATACTCACTTATAAAATCTAAAATGATATATTCTAAATATATTTTACCAGAATTGTGACAACCAATCAGACTGACATTTCTTGGGATAAGGGAAAACTGGGATTTATGGAGAGATGGACCCTCATCTGCAGGCCTGGCCACCTGTCCCGGAGAAGGACTGACAGGTCCAAACTAAGCCTATTTTCTCTTATCTCTGTATTAGTCCTGGGCAGAGGGTTGGGGTGGGGACTGGCTCACGTAACTGTAGAGACTGAGAAGTCCCACCCTCCACTGACTGTGGGCAAACTGAGCAAGCCAGTCAGCATCTGAAAGGCAGAGGTCCAGAGTGGCTGATGGTGTAAACCCCAGTCCAGGGACTGAGGAAGATGGAAGAGGAGGGGACAGGGTCAGCTCAGCAATGAGAGGGAGAGGCAAACTCTTCCCCTTGTACCCTTTATTTTATTCAGATTCTCAAGGGCTGGAGGATGGGAGCGCACACTGAGAGGGGTGAGCTCCTGTGCTGAGTCCACAGACTCAATGCTGTCCTCGGCTGGGAACAATGTTTATTCTGGGAAGTTCATGTCAGCTCTAGTTGACTAATTTAGCTTATCAGCACCCAAGGTGTCTGCCTGCCTGCCTGTGTGTCTGTCTCTCATAAGCGTGCACACACACACACACACACACACACACACACACTTATATCTTACTGAAATATAAAAGGCTCAAGTAGCACGTATTTCCGGAGATGAATGCTTTACAAACTTAGTGTTGGAACAGGATGGTTCTGATGTCAGGCTGCATTATTTTCAACAGTGTAATAATCAAGAGGATAGTAACTATGAATGAATTAAAAAATATTGAAAAGATTTCCTAAAGTCATTAATTCTGGGTTGTTTATTATTTCCCCTTCCTATTCCAGTTTGATCAGGATCTCAGTTGCCACAGAACTGGCTTCAAATACAGGAAAAAAAAGTGTTCCCACTGTGAATTACCCACGGTAAACATTTTTTTTATCAGAAACTTTTCAGATGTAGATGACTAGGATTATGCCTCATTTTATCTTGAAAAAAGCCCTTCAGGCATTTTTACAATGTTGTAAAGCATGAATTACAAATTACGTTAATCATTGTCCTTACCTTTATGTTCAAAAATCCTATGGAAAATCCATACTGAAAAGAAAGACTGTTAAATCCTCAGCACTTAAATTAATCAGCCTCTCTTTCTGCCCTATGCTTTTTCTGCAAACTGTCTTTTCCTAGCATTTTTTAAAATAGTCTTCAATTTTTCAAAAAAAGAGAGAAGATGGA
The DNA here is from genome assembly GCA_001685095.1 of Ellobius talpinus. Classification (NCBI taxonomy): domain Eukaryota; kingdom Metazoa; phylum Chordata; class Mammalia; order Rodentia; family Cricetidae; genus Ellobius; species Ellobius talpinus. The sequence continues at coordinate 5,389 of LOJH01027068.1, forward strand.
TTGGGACCTTCATTTGTGCGTCAGGTACCCTGCCCTTGTTCTCAGGAAGATGGAAAGCCTTTTCAAAAATCCCTTTGTAAACAAGCTCTCCAGGCAGTTTCTCTCTTTTTATGGTAATGCAAAACAAAATGTACTATTAGTCATTCAACTCATCTCCCTTTGTGAGAACCATCCAGCCATGTGGTTAAAACCAGAAGGATAAATCCCATTTACCTAGTGGATGGAACTTGATAATTCTCCATATCCTAACACTAAAATTGACATGGCAGGCATGGCCAAGAAGTGCTAACCAGATCATTCTAAAGAATGAACAACAGTTCTAAAGTTTGATAATTAATTGCCAACATCACTTATACCTTTGCATGCAATTAAACAACTTCAAGAGTGCTGTTTACCAGGCTGCTTCTTCTAAAGCCAGTCTATGGAAAAGGTCACCACCCAAGTAGTTTTTTCTGATGCTTAGGACACTAATGAATGGCCTCCGGGAGGACACTTGTTAATAGACCAGTAAAGTAGGCCATCATTGGTACCATTTATTTCCTAAAATAGTTGAGGACTGAGGACCATCAGTTGGAAAGTAGAAATCTCCAGAGCAGAAAGATCTAAGACACTATCTCCAAGTGCAGCCCTGTCTCCTACGGCCATTGACTATTCTCAAAGCCTGTATACTCCCGGTAAGTATGCTCCATATCCTTCCTCTAAGAAACTGAAGCTGCGACTCATTTGGCTCAAACTCATTTTTTTGGGCAATGATCATCACTCAGAGTGGCTGGTTCTACCCCTCACCTGGGCAATACAGTAGAGATGGTCCTGAAGGTATAGGTGTGGGAGAACCAACCCTGAGGCCACAAATAGGGGAGAACTGCCACACACACACACACACACACACTCCCCCAACTNCCCGCGCGCATCTTGCTCATTGACCCAAGGGGTGAACTAGTCAAGGCAATGCAGGAGAGCGCACCCTGGTGGTGAAGACAGGGGAGAGCTGGTGGGCTGACCAACCCTGCAACTACCCAAGCCCCGAAGCAGGGTTGTGTGTTGGTCCATCCTAACGTCCATCCCATCTGTAGTATGCTGAGGTGTAGGGTGTGGGGGGGGTGTCCTATGGACCCAGGGCTGTAAAATTCCCACAACACAGAGCAGCAATGGAATGTCCAGGAAGGGTTCCAGTGAGGGCCCGGTGTAGATGGTGCAGCAGGGACCAGGGGCCTTGAATCAGACCAATGATTCTTTTCCATAAAGGCCTGCATGTTAAAAAGACGTATGGATAAAGGGTTTTACTACGTGAACTCACCGTGCCACACTGCAGCTTCCATGACAAGATTTTCCCCTTTTTTCTCCTCCCATTTCTTCTCTTAAATTTTATTTTGGGGTGGAGTGGGAGATGAGTGGGATTGGGAGGCATGATGTGAAAGACACAAAGAATAAATAAATTTTAAAAAAGGAATTAATGATGGAACAAAATTTCCAGCAATTTCTAAAGTAGTCCTAAGTCTACCCCTGCCCTTTTTATGCTATGCATTTCTGTGCAATTGCCTCCTCAGCAACAACAAATGTGGAACCAAAGTATCAATAAATTCTGGGGAAAAAACACAACAGTTGAAGGTGCTCTTTCTCCTGCAGTATCAAACATTCATTCAAAATTTAATTTGATGTGTAAATATAAATAAACAGTATCTGTCTTATTGGTTAAAAAAGTTAAATTAAAAGAGTGGCAAGGGCAGCCAAAGATAACATTATTCAATGGTAGTGTTCCATTGTTAAAAATTGGTACTATTGATTCAGTGGACTTTCTCTCTCTCTCTCTCTCTCTCTCTCTCTCTCTCAAGTCTGGGCATGACATGGCAAGACACTACTATTTCTTTTTAAAAAATTAAACTCATGCTGTGATTCTTTGATTTGCTGAGATAACCCTTTCCGTATCTGCTCAAGAGGTGATGCAAAGACAGGAAAACCAAACTCACTTTACTATGAGCTACGTGTGTTACATGAGAAAGCCTCTGCCATTCCCATGCCCACTCTGCAAGTCAGGGGCCATTGATACCCTGGGTCTGTGGTTGAGGAAATTAAAATGATGAAAAGCTTCACCTAAAGCCACACAAGGATCAGAATGGTGGTACACAGGTCTGACCACAAAGTCAGTGATTTATCCATCTTTTTCTCCTCCTCCTCCTCTTTTTCTCCTCCTCCTTTCTCCTTCTCACTCTTTTGAGTGAAACTTTTGACAGAGTCTATACAGCACAGACTGGCTGTGAACTCACTGTGTAGCCCAAGCTGACCTTGCCAACCACAATCAGTTTCCCGAGTACTAGGATTTCAGATTTATGCTGCCGTGCCCAGCTCAAATCTCAACAAAACTCACTTGAATAGCATTCATATCCACCAAGATTCGTCTAACTTAATTTCTGGAGCGAGGATTATGCCCTGTGATTGCATTATAACTTCCATCTGACACTCTTTAGTTGCCTCAGATGTAGGCAATAAATACAATTAGCACACTATCCCTATTATAACAATCCAGATTGCTGGGATCAGAGACTGGAAAGCCAGCCCCGTCCACATGCAGAGGAAGCAGCCTATAGGGGTCTGGCTGTCATTAAGTAGGCTCATCTAGAGAGCAGTGAATTAATTCAGTACCTGTTTACCAAGTGGCAAACAAAGTGGACCTGCTCATTGTCATCATTACATAGCTGGGGATGTCATGGAGGAGGGAGGGAAATGACGCGATGAGGGGCAGCAGAAAGATCCTTAGGACCACGAGGCAAAGGCACACGAAAAGTACTTTTCAAAGTCAAGTAGCTTTTCCTTCTATCTGTGGCCCGAGAAAGCTTTCTTCTGTTGAGCCTTCTAGCTCCCCATTGAGAGGAAACAGCTAAGCTTGGCAGATAACAGCCATCTCTGCGGTCACAACAGTGCTCAGTCAGACATCATGCCTGATGACGGGACAAGAGGTCGGAGTTCATACCCTCTATGAAGAATTTCGAATTCCCGAGTGTGTTCCGCCACCTGCATGCATGGACAGATGTATTTATTGATGATTTTATTGCAAGTCAGATTCCCACGTGGTGCTAACAGCCCCTGCAATTTCGACAGGTGGAAGGGAGGCGGTGGAGGTGGGCTTGCTAATGTAGCCACCACGCTACCCCCTACCGGGCCGCGTGGAGGATCAGCAGGACGCGCGGATTCAGTTCCTGCTGGCATTTGTTCCATCGGGATAAGTGACAACTGCTGCCTTTCAAACTGAGCGCACCCCGCCACACACACTCACCCCACTCCCCACCCCCATCTTCCACCCTTTCTGGGGAGCTCACAGTGCTGAGCTCAGTTGCCAGTGCTACATTTTTTTCTCTACCCCAGCTAGGGAGGGAGTCGCTATCTTATCTCCATTTTACAAGTGAAGGAACCAGCCAGGGCAGATGAATAGTTTGCTCAATCTGAGTCACGTTTGTAGCTACATACCCAGAGACACCAAAGTCCTCAGTTCAAGGTGGGCAGAGCCTTGTATATGAATGACAGGAGATGCCAAGACTCCATCTTGTTCTACCACTTCCCTCTAACTAGGGCTGCATTCAGTCGGTGCAAACATATTCCCAAGTTCTGTGCTTATGCACAGTAATGGTCTCAAAAGAAAAGTGTGTGGATAAACAAGAAAACTGTGAAGTGTTCTCCCAAGGCACAATCAGGCTTGCTAGTCTGTTTTTCCTGAATTGCTTTTTTAGAATTTTAGATTTGCTGCTTCTGTTATGCCCTAACCTGAACCCTTCAGCTTTCAAAGAAGAAACAATTATTTCTCTGCTTATAATTTTATATTCCATAGATTGTGACTACTTTCAAATATATAGTCAGTGCCTTATACTGACTTTTGTTTTGTTTTGTTTTGGGTTTTGTTTGGTTGGTTGATTTTGGTTTTCCAAGACAGGGTTTCTCTGTGTAGCCCTGAACATCCTGGAACTCACTCTGTAGACCAGGCTGGCTTTGAACTCACAGAGATCTGCCTGCCTCTGCCTCCTGAGTGCTGGGCTTAAAAGTGTGTGCCACCACGGCTGGGTCCATACTGGTTTCTTATAGAGAAGGCATAAGGGACACCAACTCCAGAGGTTCTGTCTCAGGAGTGAACCTGGCTCAGGTTCTTATCTATGGCTATTCTAATTATAGAAATCATGACATGTACATTTTCCATTTAAAACATTATGACCCATGTGACTTAGCTCAGTATCAGGAAGATTCCAGGAAGGAAGCTGTTGTCCTTTACCACCCATGGGAAAATGAGCCAATCCCCAAGCCAGGAAGTCTATGTTGGGGCACTCAGGTCTTGGTATGTTCTACTCAGGTCTTGAGTAGTGCCCTGTAACCCATAGGGACTTGAATACCACAACCTGGCCTGCAGCAGCCTCAGCTCAGACACTAATACACACAGTCAGTGGTTGTTCCAAAATATTGGTGTCAATACAGGCAGGGTTCAAACCCCTGCTCTGACTCTCATGAGAGCCCACTGTTACCAAATGCCTTTCAGCAGCTCTCCTGAAGAGTCACGAAGGTAAATAGAAACAACGCATGCACCAGTCTTAGTCTGGTACCTGGTAAAATGGGAAGCTGTAACAAATTATAGCCCAATGTTTATTGCTGATAACACATAATTTATTTGTGATCCACTAGTTCTTTGCCGGGGTAGACCTCATTAATTGATTAGGGCATTCCTCTGTTAAGAAAAAGAATGAAGTCTCATTAATTCGTAGAGACTGCCCTTGCCTAAACATTCATGACCAGTCAATCACTGGGAGTTGGCATGCAGACAGAAACCCATTAACCCTGCCTGCCTCAGAAAGCTTTTAACAAACTGCCAGGCAGGATTATTAGCATCAATCTTGGTGTCCAAAGGTAAATTGGGAATTCTTTTTTCCTCTGAACACATGGCGAGTTCAGCAGTGTGCATCCATGGGCAAATAATAGCACAAGAAGAGGAAGAAGTGGTGAAGGAGGGTGACGCTCCTACCTCCCCCAGTGGCTTTGTCTCCCAGGGGAGTACATGCTCTGCCTTCCTGATATACTCCTTTAAGGAAGTAGTTTTGATGAGAACTGGATATTACCAGGAAAAGTCATTGCTATGGTTGACCTGCTCTCTGTGAATTCTCACTAAGTATTACACAGGCCATCTAACAATGTCTAGAAGCTTATCTTTACCAAAGAGGCCCAAATCTTTAATAAGTTATCTTTAAATGTCAATCTAGCAGGTTGCGGCTTTGTTGATGTTGTTTTCTTTTAGAATTAGCCATGAGATTCGTCAAGGGGGTTGGGCCTAAGAGCAGAGGAACCTGTTGGTCACAGAGCAACAACACAGAACAGAAAGGATGAAATAAAGCAGTGGGGAGAGATGACACCTGTATTTCTTTACTTTCAAAAGTTTGGCCATGTCAATGAAAGCAAATAAGGAGACGTTGGTCTCCTGGAACCTGCAGGGCACCCTCCTCACTTCCATCTCTGGAGGAAGCAAAGCCTCTAACTTTCTCCATCAGGTTCACCATCAAGAAATTACTTGGAGGAAAAACTAATTCATACGAGGAGGGAAATGCACAGGAGGCCAAATGTTTCTTCTTATATGTAATGCAATATATAATTCATAGGCATTTATGTTTAATGACTGTTGTGAGTTAAATTTTATTATTATTACTTAGTTTTAAATTGTTTATTTTTCAAATTTGTGATATTGTGTTGAATGTGTGTGCTTTATAGGAACATATGTTTTTAATGGGTGTGTACATCCATGCACTTGTGTGTAGAAACCAGAGGAGGATTGTTGTAGAATATTAGTTTAAGATGCATTACATTTGTTTATACTGTGGAATATTTGTCTAATGATGCAAAGAATTATTGCGTTCTTTTATGTTGCATTTGTTTAACTCTGTGAAGCTGTGTGACTTTGCCTGCCTAAAATACCTGGTTGGTTTAATAAAGAGCTGAATGGCCAATAGCTAGACAGGAGAGGGATAGGTGGGGCTTCCCAGCAGAGAGAATAAATAGGAGGAGAAAAAGAGAGGAGGAGAATGGAAAAAGGAGAAGAAGAGGAGGACATCGGGACCAGCTACCCACCTAAACAGCAAGCCATGGAGTAAGACGTAAAGAAAGGTATATAGAATAGAGAAAGATAAAAGCCAAGAGGTAAAAAGTAGACAGAATAATTTAAGAAAAGCTGGTTAGAAACAAGCCAAGCTAAGGCCGGGCATTTGTAAGTAATAATAAATTTCTATGTACTTATTTGGAAGCTGGGTGACAGGCTCCCAAAGAGCCGAAGAGTAGAAAACAAACAAACAAACACACAACTACAGAGGATGGCAGGTATCCTGCTCTGGTACTGTTGCCTAGAGACAGGGTCTCTTGCTGGATTAGGAGGCAGGCTCAAAGCCAGTGAGCTTCACAGTCTTCCTGTCTCCACCCCACAGAGCCCTGAGTTTACTGGCTTGTGGCCACGCCTGGGTTTTAAAGAGGGTGGTAGCAATTCGAGCTTAGGTCCAGGTCCTCATGCTTGTACAGAACCTTTCCCACAACCCCACGGATTACACACTAACCAAAAAACCAAGAGCTGAGGTGGTTTCTCAATTGTTTTCTAGGTTTGTGGAGGAATTTGAATTAATACCATAGGGTGCGATGGATTCTGTGACTTGTGTTACCTGTTGCAGGGCATGAGAGCCACAAGTGATCTCTATAAATAAAGCATTAGTGAAAATGAGGTACCATATGAGAGTATGTTCCTTCTCTGCTTTAATGATCAAACTTCGTATGTCATCACCTGACATTTGGTGTTAAGACCGAAGCAGATATTTTCTGCATGACAAGCAGGCTACATTTCATAACAAAGAACAGAATAAAACATGTAGTATTACAACAGCCTTGTCTTGCCAATTCTCCTTGCCCGAATGAGCATTTGCTCTATTTTATCCTGTTTAAATGTCACTTAACAAGTGTCTCTGACCCAACATGTATTGCAGGTGCATGTGTAGGCTGCTTTTAGGACCGAGTGCATCCCCACATCTCCCCTCAGTCTCAGCAGGCAGGGGAAGAATAACTTGAAACACGTTCTCCCCCCAAACCCCCAGGCAGATCCTCCTCTTCCTCCCAAAAATATGTCCTAAAATGAGAGACCGGTGGAAACTCTGGAGTTCAAGGAACTGTTTCAGCATCCCTCGGTCCTAGCAATGGGTCCTACACTGTTACAGGGATTGTTAGGGTCGAAGCCTGAACCCAGCAGACCTAAGAACCTAGGCTCAGCTATTCACCCTCAGTAGGCCAATTAAACAGACAAGTAATAGTAAAAAGTGGAGAAAGGATATTATCACGTTGGGGAAAGGAAAACAATAGAGGTCCCATGGTGCCCCCTACGGTAGACTGAATGAAAGTGGCCCCTTAAACCCATAAGGAGTGGCACTATTAGGAGGAGTGACCTTGCTGGACTAGATTTGGCCTTGTTGGAGGAAGTGTGTCTCTTGGGGTGGGTTTGAGGTTTCAGATGCTCAAACCAGGTCCAGTGTGGTAGTCTTTCCCTGCTGTCTATCGATCTAGATGGAGAACTCTCAGCTACCTCTCCAGTACCATGTCTGTCTGTGGGCTGCCATGACAATGGACTGAACCTCTGAACTGTAAGCCAGTCCCAACTAAATGTTTTCCTTGATAAGAGTTGCCGTGGTCATGACATCTCTTCACAGCAATAGAAACCCTAACTAAGACACCCCCCAAGTCCATTTTCAGCATCTTTGCAATATTGACAAAATTAGTTTTGTCTTTTGTTTTGACTGAAGCCAGACTAAACTTTATACACTGTACTGTTATGTTTTATTGCCCACTTGCCACAAATTAGAGTTACCTGAATGGGGAGTGTCACCTGCAGAATTGTCCTGATGGCCTTAATTGATGTGGGAATACACACCCCAAGTACAGGTGGTACCTCCTAGAAAGAGCCCATATTTTTTTTAAAGTGCAGCAAAGGGAAGACTGTTTGTCTTTTGCACACTGGGTCTTCACCCTGTTGCTGCTGCTGACTCCTTTAATGATTTCTGAATCAATGTTTCTAGACATCCATCCTTGATTGAGGACCAATGGGTCTCTGGGAACTTTCCAGGTCTTCAGCACCAGACTGAACTGCTGAAGCACCCAACCTCAGGATTGAGCAGCTACTGGATGGTCAGCTTCTAGGTATGAGACAACATTTTCCATTTTAATAGAAACGGAATTCATTTTTAAAATTAAAATTTAAAATGTGTGTGTGCATGTGTGTCTGTCTGTCTGTCTGTATGTTTGTGTCTGTGTGTACATCCTATTGGTTCTTTTCCTCTGGAAAACCCCGACTATTACTGGCACCCATACCCCCTTTCCTAACGAGTCTAAGAACCAGAAACCAAATTATCATGTTAGTTCATTTTACATTGCTTTGACAAGTTGCTAAGAAAAATTAACTCTAAAGAGAAAAGGCTCATTAGCTTCGGATGATTCGGCCCACCGACTCCATTGTTTCTGGACTGATCGTCAAGGCAGGGGAATGGAGCAGAGAAATACAGCTTATCTCAGGCCAGACAAGAAGCAGAGGGGGAAGGAAGGGAAGGAGGGAAGAAGGGGAGGAGGGAGAAAGACTGGGGATAAGCCATATCCAGAGCACAGCTCCGTTGACCTTCAAGGAGGCCCCACCATAGTTCCTCCATAGTCCATTCAGCCTTGAGTCTGTTGGTGGATTAACCCTTGGATGAGGTTAAGAGCCTTCAAGATCCATGGTCTATTTGGCCCTTCTACCCCACTGAACACTGTCATTTATGGACAAAAAAAAAGCAAAGGACTAACCTCTAACTTGGACTTCCATGCTTCCACAACTGTGTGAAATAAGTTTCTGGTGCTTCTAGGCTGCTCAGCTCATGGGCTTTTATTACAGCAGCCCAACGGGACGGAAACAGTCTGTATGCAGTTTGCATGGGCAAAAGGTTTCAGCCCATCTAAGTAAACCCCAAGAGTCAGAATTGCTGGATTACATAGTAAAACTTTGTCTTAATTTGTAGAAAACTGCTAAATTCTGCAAAATGATGGTCTTTTTTGCATTCCCATCAGCAATAAATGAGACTTCTTTTGCTCCACATCCTCAAATGACTCAAAATTCCCTTTTCAACACGCACCTGCTCCCTCCCCACTCTCTCAATGGTTATCTTGATTAGGTTTTACCAAGAAGCATGGCCTGAGAAACAAATTTAAATGCAAGGATTTTATTCAGGGCTATTCTGAAAGAGCACCATTAAGTAAATAAAGTATGAAAAGTTTAGAAGGTATGAAGGGTGAACTATCAACCACTCTGGGTAGCTTGAGGTCATTCCACTGCAAAGCTTGGGGGCACCATGCAGAATACACTCACTAAATTAGCAACCTTGTTTGGGCTATTCTTCTCTCTCTCTCTCTCTCTCTCTCTCTCTCTGTAGTATATATATGCATTTATGGGTATACATATGTGTGGGTGCACTTGTGTATGTGTGAGCATGCTTGTGATGTCTTTCTTAGACACTCACCACCTTAATTTTTGAGGCAGGGTCTCTCACTGAGCCTGAAGCTCATAGGTTGAGCAAGGCTGCCTGTCTCTGCCTTCCCTTGTATCTACAGAAACACACCAATGTACTTGTCTTTTATGGCAATCCTGGGGACCCAATCTCATGCCCCACCCTTACAAGGCAAGCATGCTGTCAACGGAGCTCTCTCCTCAGCCCCACGTGCTGTTTCTAAGGGCATTCACTCCCTGAAGCCTCAGCTTGCCTGGTATATGGACTGAGTCTGCTTCTCTGGGCTAGAAAACATTCTCAAAGGATCACAGAAATTTGTGATAGTCTTTATGAAAAAGTACATGCTAAGAAAACCTGGGCAGGGTATCTACAGCATCTGCCTCGATGGAGATGTAAAGACATAAACAGATAAAGTATGTCTGACTAACTAACTTTATTTTGGACATTTGATTACAAAGAAGAGAGGCAAATTTAAGCTAATGGAAAGAGTTAATTGTAGCAATATCAAGAGGCTCATAAACATGTAATAGCGAAACCAAATTAATGTCATGCCTAACAGAGGCTTGAATTACAAGCCATAAGAATCAGTGTGGCTACCTGGCTCTTTCAAGATCCACATTTCTAGCTTTTACCTGTCCATTTCCTACTGTATGAGCCCTGTTAAGCAGTGTGATGTTACAGGAACATACACGCCTCGTATGTCTGGTTATCTCAGGGTAATTAATTTCTAGGCAAGTGGAAAAGGGTGTTTGAATGGCTTCCATCCCCTCCTCCAGCTCCAGCTCCAGCTCCAGCTGGGATCTTTAGGTAATCATGGTTTACAACTTGGTGTGAATGTCAACCATCACCACTATTTTTATGCCATATCCCAGGACTTTGAGCTTGCCCACTGGTTCTTCTTTTACATCCTATCTTTGAGAGCTTGTTAGGTTAATCCCTCTCAGAGCTAACCTCCTGCCTAACACAAATGCATTCTTTTAAATGGCTTCACTATGTTCTATGGTAAGCATGCAATTGAATTTATTTGAGGATATGTTCAGTGCATATTTATTTTTATTATTTATTAATTGGGTTGGTGATAATACAAACATTTACCTTTTGATGTTCTTGTTTGTTTCCTTTTCACTTTGGTCTTTGGGATAGGGTCTCTCTGCATGCATTGAGTGTGTCTTAAATTCATAATTTTTGCTGCCTCTATCTCCCATGTTCTGGATTACAGGTGTGTATGACCATGGCTGGCTTGTTGATGTGTCCCACAACATAGATTCCTATAGTGAAATTGGTAAGCTGAAGATATGATGCATCGTTAACTTTGATATTTCCATAACCTTACTTAGAACCAAGTGACCATGGATGTGTGAATTCTATTGTTTTGTGTTACTCTGTGTATCCTTAAGTAACTAACACAGTACACTACCTTAATTAGTGTAGCTTTATAGTAGGGATTAACCAGTTAGCATACATCTTTTAAGTATAATATTTTCAAAATTCTTTAGCCTTTTTGCATCTTAAAGTAAATATTTGAATGCTTGTCAGTTTCCCCCTAAAGTAAAAACTTATGGAGTATTGACCACAATTGCATTGGTACCATTGATTAATTTGGGTTGTTATCTCAGCCATATTGGGTTAGCCAAGCTATAAACATTATATATTTCTCTACTTATTAAGGCCATCTTGGTTTTTTCTTTGAACTATGTCACAGTTTTTAGCATACAGATCTTGGACACATTGCATTAATTCAATTTCATCTTTTTGATGGCACTATAAATGCTACTTTTAAATACTATTGCTAATCATTCATGTATATATAAAAATGATAGATTTTTATTCTGACTATAGGGAGTATGAATAATTTCTGGTCCTTTGTTGCTCTGGGAATTGTCTATATTGCAATTCCAATGATGGCTCTTTTTACCTCAAGGTCCTACTATCCATATAGCAGGGACACCTTCCATATGCATCCTTCATGCAGAAACTCTCAGCTCTCTCCTTTCTTCTCTGCAAACTCTAGCTTTATTGTCCTTCTCCAAATCTATTCTCTGTCTTTTGGACTCATGTTGACAGGTGGGCTTGGTTTGGATTTCTCTTCTGTCCTTGTTAGGGTTTCTATTGCTGCGATGAAACACCATGACCAAAAAGCAAGTGGGGGAGGAAAGCATTTATTTGGCTAATACTTCCATGCCACTGTTCATTGCTGAAGGATGTCAGGACAGGAACTCAAACAGGGCAGGAACCTGGATGTAGGAGCCGACAGAGAGGCAATAGAGGGTGCTGCTTACTGGCTTGCTCCCCATGGTATGTTATAGAACATAGGACCATCAGCCTAGAGATGACACCACCCACAACGATTGGCCCCTCCATCAATCACCAATCACAAAAAATGCCCTACAGGCTTCCCTACCACCTGATCTTATGGAGACATTTTCTTAGCTGAGGTTCCCTTCTCTCAGATGACTTTAGCTTGTGTCCGGTTGACACAGAACTACCAAGCACATTTACATCCAAGTTCTATGAGTTATCATCTCACAGGAAGCCTGGCTGGAAACAGGTTTACTCCAGCCTTCCTGCTTTCAGTAATTAGTCTTGCAATTCCTTTTACCCAATTGCTGACAATTATTACTTTCTATGATCTGATATCTAGAGATACTGGGAGTTGGAACCCTTAGGAGGTGAGGGGTCATGGATACACTACTGTGTGGGGAGATTAATATGGAAGAAGTTGATTCCATATTAAATGTACGAACCTAGTCAGGCCTATCTTGCCTCCCTCTTGCCCTCTTTTTTCTCTTCCTTCATGGGATGTGCAGCAAGAAGGCTCACACCAAATGCTACGATAGGCAGCCTCTCAGTTTTCACAACTGCAAGCCAGTTAATTTCTCTTTATTGTAAGTTACCTCGTCTGCATTGTCCTGGTATAGCACATTAAAGGGGAGACTATGTGATTAACTTCACATTCTTTTTGCCTTTAAGGGTATATAAGAAAAAGTTCAGTGCCAATATTGTTAGCTGCTAAGTGAGGCAGGGATTTTTATGAGGGAACTAGCCATATTATAGCAACTTCTAAGTAACTTTTCATTTTGTTTCAGTTGTAAGTTTGTGAGCTGGAGTGAGGGATCAGCAGGTAAGAACAGTTATTTTCGCATCAGAGAGTTTAGATCCCAGACTTCCCATCAGGCAGCTCACAAACTGCTGTAACTTCAGTTTCAAGAGATCCAACACCTCCCTACACATAACAGAGAGAGAGAGAGAGAGAGAGAGAGAGAGAGAGAGAG
>LOJH01027071.1:7648-18945 GCA_001685095.1 Ellobius talpinus
CATCTGTAATGAGATCTGATGCCCTCTTCTGGCCAGCAAGCATACAGACAGACAAAAACACTGTAGACATAATAAATATATAAATCTTAAAAAAGAAAGCATACATGTTAAAAAAAGAGTATTGAGTATCTTATTTTAGATAATGATTGCATATTGTGTAGACGAATTATAATTAATCCATATATTTTGGGTTTTTGAGACTGGGTTTCTCTGAGTAACAGCCCGAGCTGCCCTGAAACTCGCTCTGTAGACCAGGCTGGCCTTGAACTCTGCCTGCCTCTGCCTCCCGAGTGCTGGGGTTAAAGGCATGCACCACCATGCCTGGCTTAATCTAACCATTTCTATAGCAACTTCCTACACTTGTGTTCTTTTGTCATTCTTTCTATAGTGAGAAAACACCCCTGACTGACGGTAATGGTTTATCTCAAACTTCCTGCTCTTAAGAGGTGGCGAAAGATATTTGACTTCTAGGACAAGAGGTGAAATGAATGAAATCTGGCTTAAGCTCTCTTGGTCTCTGCAGGTACTATCTAGTTTTTTAAAGCCAGCTTTTAGGTCATTTAGCCATCCCTAGGATACAATTTGCATTGTATTTATGGTGCCAAATTAAGGGCTTTGGGGGACAGAAATTTGTGCCTTGATTTTGTTTATTAGGTTCTGGTTTGGCATAGATGTGTGTATAATGTTTTTGTTCTGTTTTCTTTTGAGTGGAAGAGATATATTTCAGTGTGTGTGAAAACCAAGCTCTCTTGGAAACATTCAGTGTAAATCTTTTTTAAAACAAGATTTAAATATGTGTGTATGCTTGTGTGCCTGTGCATGTAAATGCAGTTACCTATAGATGCCAGGAGAGGGCGTTGTATCCCACAGAGCTGGAGTTACTGGTGGTTGTAAGCGACTTGATGTGGACGCTGGGAGCAGAACTCAGGAACTCTTCAAGAGCATCATGTTTCTAGCTGCTGAAATTCTCTCTGTTCCCCTGCTCCAGTATAAATCTTGATACAGTTGATTCTCATGACTCTTTGTTATGGGAAATTACAAAGCTAGATCAGTGTGCCCCGATGAGCAGAAAGAGGTAGATTGGACATGGGGTTGTGTAACAGAATGGCCCAGGTCCTGGAGTCAGGGAACCTGTTTTACCATTCACTGTGATCTTGAGGGAACTGGTTCTTCTCTCAGGATACTTGTTCCCTTTGGCCCTTAAGGAAGTTGACCTAGGTCACCTACAAGCTTCCTTCTGACTTTAACTTTGTTTGTAAACTTTAACCACTTGTAAGCTTTGACATTTTCATTGATTGTGATGCCTCATAAATTGTAGTGCCTGGGTCAGCATTACAAAATGTGCATTCTTGGGTCCCCACTTAGACCCTACTCAGAAACTCTTTGACTTCAGGTGTCTTAGATTACAGTCAAGTTTAAAAAACATTACTCCATGAATATAGCCAACATAGCTATGAGTGTAAAGAAATAAGACCAGGGCTGGGAAGGTAGCTCAACCACTAAAGTGCTTGCCTTGCATGCATGAGAACCTGGGTTCGATCCCTGGACCTTCCTGAACAGGGTGCATTTTCCTCCCTTCCTGGAAGGCCATAAGGTGAATGCGTAGGGCATTACCGGCTGTGGAAAGACAAGGGTTGGGGGGCACTCATCATTTAGGAACTCTGAGAACTGACATGTTCTTGACTTGTAAGGATTTGGGAAAGAAATCGTGAGATATGATATTTCTGGACAGGAGTCTACACAGGCGATTTCATGCAAAGTTAAAAGACTGAGTTCTCCCGTGGCGACACTTCCATTTGCAGTGGCATTTATTTGGCACCCCCCTTCCTGTAACCCAGTGTTTCCTCACCCTTTCTAATGCCATGACCCTTTAAGACAGCTCCTCATGTTGTAGTGATCCCCCAACCATAGTTATTTTCATTGCTACTTCATAACTGTAATTTTGCTACTGTTATGAATTGTAATGTAAATCTCTGACATTTCTGGTAGTCTTAGGCAACTCCTGTGAAAAGGTCGTTCATCCTCACCAAAGGGGTCTTGATCCACAGGTTGGGAATCACTGCTCTAGGACACCCACGAGAAGCACCGAGGAAGCACAAGTACTGTGGTTACCCCACTGTCCATTACAATGGCTGGCCCATAGTAGGTGCTCAGTAAATATTTGCTAAGTGAATGGGTGTTCGTTCTTCTTGGAACCTCTGGAACACTGGCAGGAACCATTAAAAAGGAATTAAATGTTTTACCTCTGTATGAATCAAAAATGTCATTCAGTTTAGTGTTGTGTTGGGGGATTTGAGCCCGTGGGAGCGAGAAGGGGATGCTGGATTCTCTGGAGCTGGAGTCATGGTGAGCTGCCTGATACAGGCACTGGGAAATGAAAAGCAGCAGGTGCCCTTCCAAGCCATCGCTCCAGCCCTTGAAGCAGGCTCTTGTGTGCGGCGATGTCGGAGACCCTGGGAGGAAGCGTAGCTGTGACCAGATGTTTGTCCTGCGGGAGTAGTTCATTTCCTCACGACGTCTTCACTGCGTGGCCTCCTGACTTAAATCTGAATTACACTGATTATAAGTCACCTCTTCTTGAGCACCAATAGTATGAGAAACTATTTTGGGACTCACCATAGGCTTTACAACCTGGCAAAGCTGGGGTTACTGTTCATATTTTACAGGTGAGCAGGCTTCCATGCCTTGTTAAAGAGAAGTAGTATCTCAATAAAGACGTTTTCAAGGAGAAAAGGGTTGCCCCTCACCCCAAGACCACCCATACCATTACATCGGGCTGTATTATTCAGCTCTTTTTTGGTGTGCACTGAATATCTTATTTTACACTTGTTTATTTATTGGTGTGCACACATTTGACACGGCATGCGTGTGGGGTCAGAGTGCAACTTGTGGGAGTTGGTTCTCTCCTACCACGTGGGTCCTGGTTAGCAGGCTTGGCAGCAAGCACCTTTACCCAGTGAACCACTTTGCTGGTTACACAGCGAATATGTTTTAAAAAAATTTTAAAAAAAATTAAAAATATTCTACATCCCATAGTTTATCATATTTTACATCCCATAGTTTAATGTACACAACTCATTTAAAAAATACATTCAGAGTTGTGCAGCTTTTCCACTGTCCGGTTCAGAGCATTTTTATTGCCCTCAGAGGAACCAAGGACCCATTAGCCATACTATGGGCTGCCACCTTTCCCAAGCCAGACCTTGCACCTCTGTGTTGGCGTCTGCTACTGTATTGGGATTCTTTAGATAACTGCCTGGGAGAGACAAATGCTTACTCTCAGGAGAGGGTAGAGTCCACCCTGAGTTGAAGCGTAGTTGGAGGGTGTTGCGTGAAGGCAGGAGTAGCTGTTGGCTTTCAAGATGGATTTGCAGGAGTCAGTATAAGAGAGAATAAAAGGGTAGAAGTTTGGTTCAGTAAAAATGGTTTTCGAGGATACGGAGACGGCTCAGCAGTTAAGAGCACTGGCTGTTCTTCCAGAAGACCCTGGTTCAATTCCCAGTACCCACACATAGCAGCTCACACTGTAACTTCACTTCCAGGGGATTTGACACCCTCATACAGACACACATGCATGCAAAACATCAATGTGCCTAAAAATAAAAATAAACACATCATTGACAAAATGGTTTGCTACAGGAGATGCCCCCGAGTCCAGCCTCAAAGACTCACATCCCAGTTTGTGGAAGGGAACTGCCCTATAAGACAGTGATGCCAGATGCCTCTGGACTCCTCCAGGGTAATCCTGCTGAGTGGCCTCTCCCGAGGGGTGGTGGTAGCCAGGGAACAGTTCTTTATCTCTGGGGGCAGGGATCAGTTTGAGCACAGACACCACAGGGGTGAGCGAAAACAGAAACTCAGGCAGCAGGAGCCCCAGCTGCTGAAAGCACCTAAGGAAGCCACCTCCTCACTGTCACCAGGACTGATGACAGGTGGTGGCCTAGGGTGGAGTGGGGTGTCTCCAGAAATTATGACCACCTAGACTTGTCTGCCAAGACATCTTGAAGAGGCACCCCAAACCTCTAATTCTCTACTTAGTTATAAATTGTGTAGAGTACACATGGAATAAATGACATTTGAAAATGCATGTCACTGGGCCTGATGGAACATGCCCGTTTGAGCACTCTGGAAGCAGAGGCAGGAGGATTGCAGCAAGTTTGAGGCCAATCTTGCCTACAGTGTGAGATCCTATCTCAAAAATTTTAAAAAGGCCTAATAAAGATGATAAAAATAAAATTAATTGTAATTTATGTTTCTTTTCTCCTACTAAATATTCTTCTATTTTTTGTGTGCTCATGGATGTGTGTGTGTGTGTGTGTGTATGTGTAACTTCCTTCCTCACTTTCTACTTTGTTTTTTGAGACAGAGTCTCTCATTGAACTTCGGGGCTTGTTATTTTGGGGCTCGCTATTTGGTTAGACTGGCTGGCGGTTGAGCCCCAGGGATCATCCGTCTCTGCCCCCCAACACAGCTATATCCTTTGGTGGTGATTGTTTTAACTTGGGTGCTCGGAGATTGAACTCAGGTCCTCGGGCTTGCATGCAAACACCTTACCCTCCGAGCTATCTCCTTAGATCGCTTGAGGTGCTTGTTATGATGCAGAAATTCACAGTTTCCACTTATTTGAACACTGATTTTACTGTCCGGAAATGACACGTTGTCCCTTATTAGATGGACATAACTGAGCCAGGATATCATTTGCTTTCAATTCTGTCTGCCATTTTTATTTATTTATTTTTTAGATAGGGTCTTTCTATGTGGCTTTCCCTGTCTGGACTGCACTTTGTAGACCCATGTTGACCTCACATAGATCCACCTGCTTCTGCCTCCTGCGTGCTGGGATTAATGGGGTTCATGGGCGCGTTCCTGCGCGCAGCCAACGCTGCGGCCTCCACCGCTGCCACCACCACCACCACCACTGCCACCACCACCACCACCACCACCACCACCACCGTACACTGCTTGATAGCTGTTTTGTCTTCCAAGTACTAGGACTGGAACTACAGGAGCGCCCTTTGGCTTTCTCTTGGGAAGAGCGGTTGGGAGCAGGAGGAGGTGTGGAGGTCAGAAGGACAGCTTGTGGGAGTTCTTTTTCCACTTCACTTTGGGGATTGATTGAACTCAGGTTATCAGGCTTTGGGACAGGCATTTACTTCCTGAGCCCTCTACCCACCCCTCTCTCCGCCCCTCTGCCCGCCTCTTTCTGCCCCGCCCTCTCACCAGCCTTCCCAGATCAGAACCTGCATGACTCACTTCCTTGTGGTACTGTCACAGATGACTGATTGTAAGTCTAGGACAGACCCTTCAAGTGTTCATCTTAGGTGAGGAGGGCTAATAGTGCGTGATCCTGTACAGGTCTCTACAATAGGATTTCCCCTGAAGATGGTTCCACCCTGAAGGGACACGATGACCTCAGATTCTCTCCCACAGAAATTTCTGGCCTTCCACTCAGTCAGGTACTACCTACCTCATGGCCTGTAGGCAAACCTGTAAAGCATTTACTCGATTAATGATTGATGTGGGAGGTTTCAGCTCAGGGCCATCCCTGGACTGGTGGTCCTGCGTTCTATAAGAAAGCAGCCTGAGCAAGCCATGGGGAGCAAGCCAGTAAGCAGCACCCCTCCATGGCCTCTGCATCAGCTCCTGTCTCCAGGTTCCTGTCCTGTTTGAGTTCCTGTCCAGACTTCCTTCAATGATAGACTACAATGTGGAAGTGTAAGCCAAACAAGCCCTTTCCTCCCCGACTTCATTTTTTTGTGCATGGGTGTTTGATTTGCACGTGTGTTTGGTCTGCATGTATGTATATCTGTGCACCACATTGATATCAGGGGCCTGCAGAGGCCAGAGGAGGATATGCTTTGGAACTGGAGTTACAGATGGTTGTGAGTCACCATGTGGGCACTGGGACTTGAACCTTGTTCCTCTGGGAGAACAGCCAGTGCTCTTAACTGCTGAACCATCTTTCCAGCCCCTGCATGGTTAGTTTTAATGAAACGTTGTGAAGTAGTTTCCCAGAGTGACTGTGCCCCTTTATCCTCCCATGGCTAGGGCACAGGGTTCTGGTTTCTCAGCGTCTTTGTCAGCATTTGGTATTATTACTACTTTTTATTTAACCATCCTGTAAGGTATGTGGTGGTATTTTATCGTACTTTTGAAATATTTATCACTGAGTCATGATAGTACATGCCTTTAATCCAAGGAGACAGAGGCAGGTGGATGTCTGTGAGTTCCAGCCCAGTGTGGTCTACAGAGTGAGTTCCAGGACAGCCAGAGATACACAGAGAAACCCTGTTTCAAAAAAAAAGACAAAAGAAAATGAGAAGATTTGTTTCATTCATGTGTGTGAGCCATGCATGTGAGGATAGAGAAGCCAAAAGAGGGCATTGGATTCCCTGGAGCTGGAGGTACAGGTAGTTTGTGAGCTGCTGAATTTGAGGTGCTGGGGAAAAAACTCCGTTCCTGTGTAAAAGCTGCAAGCTCTCTGTACCGCTGGGCTGCCAGACTGAGCTGTCCCACTAGCCCACTCTTGTTTTGTTCTCTTAATTACTGTTTTCCCCCAGGTTCTCTGCTGTCTTTTGGTTCTTTCTGTTTAGTAAGGTGTCTCTTCACAACTTTGACCCATTTTCTGACTGCGCTATTGTGTGTGCCTCACTCTACCACAGTTGGACTTGTGTTTTGTGAACGTCTTCCCGCTGCGGTGTGTTTCCTCATCTTAGCAGGCTTTTTTTTTTGAGCAGAAGGGCTTTGTGTCCACTTGTATATGTATGTCCGTGTGTCTGTATGTCTCTTTGTGTTTGTATATATGTGTGTTTCTCTCTGTGTGTGCCTGTGCATTATGCTTTTGATGTCAAATTAAAAAACTCTTTGGCTAGCTCTCAATTATGAAGACATTCTGTTCTCTAAAGCATTGTTTTCTGGTTGTATGCTGGGAGCCGCTGGGAGTCAGCTGTTGTAGACGGCGTCAGGGTTTAGGTCCAGGTTCACTTCCTTGCTAAGTTGTTCCAGTACCGTTTGTTGGAAAGGCTTCCTGTCCTCTGCTGAGTTGCTCGTGAGGCAGTTTCTTTGAAGATGGTCCGGGTTGGTGCTTTTTGAGCTGGAAATGTAGCTAAATCTGTAGAGCATGGAGTTCCCTCCCCAGCATAAACTCCACGTGTGATGTATACCTGTAATCTCAGTACTCTGGAGGTGGAGGCAGGGGATCCACAGTTCAAGGGCATCTTTGGCTACATAGAGAATTTGGGGCCAGCCTGGGCTACCTGAGACCTTGTCTCAAAAAAAAGGAAAAAAAAAGACAAAGTTGGTAGTGTTTATGAACAACTCAAATAGATGTGTGTTTAGGTACTCAAGGCTTCCTGATAGCCATAAACACAGCTCATCAACTTTGGGATGCTTTGAGTCAAGACTGTGTTCTAGTTAAGTGGAGATATGAGTCAGGGCAGGCAAACTTGGCTGGGCTGATGGCGTCTGGCACCCTGGACTGAACTGGGGCACCCTGACCTGTAGGGTGAAGTTAACCTTGTGGTTGGCATGGGCATGGCCTGCCTGGGCTCCTTCAAGGGCTGGATTGCCTAAACTGCTGGCCAATTTTATCTATCAGCTCCTGTCGGAGCTCCCCACCATGGAAAAGGTGTTGGTTTAGAAGCCTGGGTAGACAATATGTGAAACTTAAATACAGTCTGGGGAATGTGAATTTCCATTTGTTACAATTACTAGCAATGTGTAAAAATGCTCTAATACACAGATGTGTTCACTGGAGAAGTAAAATAAAAACTGAAATTATATACAAAATGTCTCTGGGATTTCCTTGCCTAAAAACACTCTCATGAGCCCCAAATTATTGCTAATTTTGGAAGAAATTATCTTTTTGGGGGTCAGTTCCCTCCCAAACTCCTTTCTCAGTTCAGCTGAGTGATGGAAACGCAAAGCTAGTTTGGAAACAAAAATTCTCTCAATGGCTGAATCTGGCAAGAATTTTCAACATGGCTGGCCATGCCGCTGAATGAGGCCTTTGTGTGTGGGGGCAGAGGTCACTCTAGAGAGCCCAGTAGTATTAAAAGGTGGGGAGCCTGGAGTCCGGCTGTGGCCAGAGCTGGGAGAATGGGCTTTTGTTTCCCCTGGTCCCAGTGGTGGCTGAGGACATCAAAGACATGTCTGCATACTGTTATCTGCCCTGTCCCTTGCCCTGCCTGCACAAGGGGGTCTCCCTATGGGGAGCCAGGGTGAGGGCGCCCCTGAGCTAACAGCCAGTGTTAATTGTAAGTAGGGATTGATCAATGACATTAGCATTAGCCATTTCATCCATTTCTCTGTTTTGTTCAGAGGAAAATGCATGGATTTCCTTATCTGATTAAAAGATTAAGAAGCATTCTCTTCGGATTCAAGGATTATGGGTGCTGGTGCCAGAAAATTCATAGACAGAAAAGAATACAAAACAATAAATGAATTCCTTCCCCCTAGAGATAAGCACTGTCAGCACGAAGAATCTTTTACAGTTGTGTGTGTGCCACAGCAGGTCAGAGGACAGTCTGCCACAGTCTGTCTTTCTGCCATGTGAGCCCAGGGATAGAACACAGGTAGTCACGATTAGCAGCAAGTGCCTTTACCCTTTGAATCATCTTGCTGGTCCTGTTCCCTGCCATTGTTGTTACTTTGTTTTGTTTTGTTTTCTTGAGATAGAGTCTCACTGTGAAGCTCTGGCTGGCCTGGAACTCACTGTGCAGACCAGGCTGGCCCAGAATTCACAGAGATCTTCCTGCCTCTGCCTCCCAGAGTATTGGGATTAAAGGTATGCACCACCAATGTTAATAAGCCTGTTCTGCAGTTTAGATACCATCTCCTTGTCACTCTGGGGGGGGAGTGTCTGTCTGTGTCCTTACTATAAGTATCACACTATGCATGTTTTGTTAGCTGCAGAGATCAGATATTCTTTGACATGATTTCTTTAGATTATGAAATTTTGGCTTTGAACAAGTTGAAGTTGTATTGCCCTCTCTGGTTTAGCCAAATATTTTTATTATATTGTAAATAAATACTGTTAAAAATTATAAAATTACAGGTGTTCCTAATAGAAACTGTTCAAGGTATCATTGAGGTAACAGACTGTTTCTTATTCGGTAAAATGGTTACAATCTCTGTGTGCCCTGGGAGTTCAATCAAGGTGTACATAGGATTTCCAGGCCAGCCAGGACTGCAGGGGGAGATCCTGACTCATAAAAACAAAACAACGGCAAAGTGATTTGTGTTTTGATTGAGCAAGAACTGGGAACTTTTTGTCTTAAGACTTGTGTGCAGAGCATTGACCCCTTCTGGGGAGAGCTGAAGAAGAACAGCAAATTGAAACAAAGAGTAGTGATGGTTGCCACAGTGTGATGTCAATATGAGTGGGAGACGTAGACGTGGTGAAGGTGGCTCAGGAGATGCCATCACGTGACGCAGATATCTGCAGGGCTGTGGTCTTCAGTGAAGCAGTGATGGGCTCGCGTGTACTGACCGCACTGCGTTTATGTTTGCCTTACTTCTCGCCCAGATCCTCAAAGGCAAGAATTAGGCCACATCACCCGGGAACTCACCAGACCTGACCTGAGGATTATGGCCTCCTGGAACTGGCCAAGGAACACATTCGACTCAGTTATATGATAGCGTATAATTAACTGCGCTTGCTGCAGGCTTTTGCATCTCTCCCCGCATGTCAGGATACCTTTGACTCACACAGGGCTGGTGGGGAGCTGACAGGCAGACAGCTACAGTCGGCCTTGGGGGGATTCTCGAGTGTGAAGGCCCTTAGCCTGTCCCTCTGTTTCTGGGCAGTAAGAAAGAGTTTATCAAGAGAGAATATGCTCTGATATTCTAGTTTATAGTGTGCCTTGTAGGACGATGACTTTGAGATGTGTCCAGCCACCACCACAAGTACCAGCTTCTTGCTGTGTTTGGTGCTTTTTCAGGAGCCACGTGCTTGGCATTCCTCTTTCATATATGCAGCCAAACTGACTCTTGCTAGAGCCTGGGTATGATGATGCCAATAACTTCTCCTTCTCTCCTCTCCCCTTCTCTTCTCTCCTCTCCTCTCCTCCTTTCCTCTCCTCTCCTCTCCTCTCCTCTCCTCTCCTCTTCCTCTTCCTCCTCCTCTTCTTCAAGATTTATTTTTAATTATGTGTACGTGTGTATCTGTGGATGGGTATGTGCACTTGTATACAGGTGGCTGAGGAGGCAGAAGAGGGCGTCAGGTTCCCCGGAGCTGGAGTTACAGATGATTGTAGGCCACCCAGTGTAGGTGATTAGAACTGAACTCAGGTCCTCTGGAAGAGCAGCGAATGTTCCTAACTGCCGAGCCATTTCTCCAGCCCCCTAGATTTCTCAAGTTTACAGAATCAGCCTAATTTTGTGCCTTCTTTAGTTCATGTATTTGTAATTTATTAATTTATTTAAGTAAAGACAATAATTACAAACATGGCAAGAGCATACTTATTGTCCACAGACACAATACTGTGTGTTTTCTATGCATCTGTCTTTTGATATTTTATCTGTAACACTTAGTGTATTGAATGAACACACAACTGATTATGGTGAACGTCTATGAGCTAAGTTCTCTTATCTCTGGTACATTCCTGAGGAATGGCAGTTTACAGAGCCTAGGGACAAACCATTTTTTTTGGAAGGGACCAGGTTGGTATTTTAAACTGTAAGCCATAGGGCCTCCAGTCTGTGCTGGTGCCACTGGCTGTCTGGCTTCTGGAGGGATGTTCCTCAAAGGCTTTGTACTTGGTTGTCAGCTTTTGAGAAGTGATTGGCACCTGACTGCTCTCTGGCCTGATACATAGATTAACCCCTTGATGGGTTTCTAATACAATGATACTTTTGTAAGATGCTGCAAATAGGTGTGGTTATTGGGAGGTGTGGTCTTTGGGGGAGCCCTGGTCATTGGAAGGTGTGACCAGTGGGAGGCTTGGTCATTGGGAAGCTTGGGTCATTGGGGGCATGGTCATTGGAGGCATGGTGGTTGAGAGACATAGTCACTGGGAGAAGGTCCTTGATAGTGTGCTGTGGGATAGGACATTCTCTGTTTCTTCCTGCGCTGTTGTCTGGAGGTTTCTGTCCTGCCTAGTTCCTGCTGTCGTTATGTCCCAAAGAAATCTACTTTACAGGTCTACATTAGTTATACACTGATTGGCCCATTAGCTCAGACTTCTTATTAACTCTCATAACTTATATTAGCCCATTTTTCTTGTCTATGTTACCCATGCAGTTTGGTACCTTATTCAGCAAGGCAGTCACATCTTGCTTCTTCTGTGGCTGGGTCA
>LOJH01027072.1:724-17913 GCA_001685095.1 Ellobius talpinus
ATACTTGATCAGCAAATCACTTAACAAGGAAGTAGTTGGCACCCTGTTAAGTGCAACAACAATGAGTACTCCATCTTTCAAGGATACTATGAGGAATACAATTTTTTTCACAATGGAAATGGTACAAGCAACACAAAAATATACTAGGATTTTAGCAGTTTGAGTTAGATTAATCTGACCTAGAATTACGAGTGTGCAAATTAACTGCACACTCCTTGGGCATGTTATATAACACACTGGATCCAGTTTTCTTATCTATAGCATAAAGCACTAACAATAGTTCAATGTTTTGTATTTTGCTTGCAGTTGTTCTTTGGATAATAAATGCAATGTATATGTAGTATTCATCCTTATAGATGTCTCCAGTTGGTTTAAATGGCTAAAACTGTCAATAATTTGGAGAGAATCTTACTTATAGCAGGAGATAATGATAAATCATAATGTAACAGACAATACTTGTTCTGAACCTTGGAGGGTGAATGAAGTTAACATAGAAGAATGGAACTGGAGGGGAGGAGAGCAACACAGCCCATGCAAATGCTGAATAGGGAAATAGATCCAAAATATGGAGGAAACAGATCAACCAACATAGCAGAATCATAAATTCAGTGAGGGCAACAGAATTCTCAGAGGCAAGTGGAACAGGACAGTGAGGCTAAACTGAAATCATAAACCACCAGTTTACTTTGATAAAAAGCATAGCCAAATGGTTGGATTCACTTAATCTATAGGTATTTTTATGATTCAATATTAAAATATTTGTCTGATTTTTCAAGAAGTATCACTCAGGTGGCATTGACAAGCTGGCTATCCCAGCAAAGCCATGATGGTGCTCCAGATAACAAATGATGACAACCAAACTAAAGCAGTGGCAAGAGTGAAGAGAGGAGGTAAAACCGTTGGGGTAAAAGCTCTGTGGAGAGCAACTCCAGGTTCAGGCAGGAGACACACTCACCCTGAGGGAAGGAGTAACATCCTGAGAGAGAAGGAGGTGAGATGGATGAGAAATGTCTTTGATTGAGGTTATATATATTTCAGAGACGTTCTTAAGTGATCCAAATTGGTAAAAACTGATTTGAAAACAATCTATATTTAAATGACTAGGGATCTCACGTCAATATCAAAAGATTGGCAGCTAGAGTGTTTCTGTTCTTGGGCAGTCTCCCATCCTGTGTTGTCAGGGCTTCACCCCTTCTGATGGGTGCTTACTGGGGTCTATCCTAAACCCCAAAACTTCAGAGATAATGGACTTCTTAACTGAATCTTACACCTGCCTATCAAATCCCTTAATATGCTGGAGTCATTCTCTGTCTTCATCCACTCTAAGCTGTCTCCCCGTGAAGGAGCTGTTGCATCTTCGAAGCTGACACACACTAACTCAGCCCATGAGTCTATCACAGTTGGTACTTCTCAAACTTCAGTTTGCAGAAGAGCTGAGCTGGGAACTAAATGAAATGAGCATTTGATTAGTGGTATTAGAGTGAAGCTTTATACTGAGCAGTTCAGGAAGTTCACTGACTACATTGCTTTCAGATCATCTGAAGGACCAAAGCAGGCCTAATCTAGGTATTGCTTAATTTATGTTTTATTTTTTTCCTTTCTTCACAGCCTATTGGCCTCTAGGTCTTGCTATTAGTCTTTCCAAGTAGTTCCAAATCTAGTCCCTCTTGTCATTTCCATCATCTCTCTTTTCTGCCCTAAATACTCTGATCCTACTTGTGTCCAGTCTCATAACCTAAGTGATACAATTGTCTATGTTAACATTCCCTTTCCTCACCGACAGCACCCGGGCATACATACAGCCTATGCTCATAATACAAGACAATGTTTCTAGTAATACTACAGCTTTGGAGCATTCTGTTAAACGGCCTACCATGCAATGTATCCATTAAGTAAGCTAGAGATCTTTATCTAGAGATAAAATAGCAATTTAAAAGACCGTGCATTTCATGATGACTTTCCTGCTCCCACAACTGATTCAGGAATTCCTCCAGAGACGCCCATTGCACTCTGAATATATCACCATCAAAACAATCTTTATGTATTGTATGTTTGTGGTATGTTTAACCACTATACTATAAAATATTTAAAAACAAACCATATCTTCCCAATGCTGTTTTACTCATATCTAGTCCCAACTCAGAACAGTGGTTAAAACAGTGTATCAATTAAATATATAGGTAAGAAAACTAATAATATTTGGCAATATGATTGAAGGTCTTTTAGGGCAAGCACAAGCACAAGAATTTTATTCACACTGAATCTCTTTGAATCTCTTGTATTCTTTTTTTTTTTTTTCAAAAATGTGCTACTTCTCTCCTGAGAGAAAACAAGCGTGGAAGAATTTGAGGAGTTCTATGTTGAATGTGAATTTTAACAATGACATCTTTCAGTCCTTTCCAATTACAAGGCTCTGATATGAGATAACTTTGTAAAGCTCATTAAGCAATCAGTTCTTCCTAAGTGACATTCCCAGTTTGTAGCATTTAGAGAGACAGTAATCCTATCATCCACACCTTCACTGGCAAGTTTTTAAGCTTCTGTGGACTGAACTGTGATCAATGAGATACCCTTCCAAGTCACCCACTACAGACAGAAGTTTCCCAGCTCAACAGATAGGCCCAAGTTACTGGAGCTTCCAGAGACAGGCAATGCAGACAACTTGGTCTTGGCTTTTCTTCTCAGCTCTCTTCTGTAATTTCTGTAAAACCCTTGCACTTCAAAGCAGTAAAGGAACTGTTGCCAGAAAAGAGAAAATACAATTTATGGAATCATTGTCTCAAAGAACAGAAAGTACTCCCAATGGACATATTTTTCATTTAAGGGTATTGCATTACATCAATAATGCCCCCCCTTTGTCTCATATTACAGGAAAAGCTGCGCATTTCCTTCTAATCTGATACTGAGATCTTTGCTTGTCATAAATATAAAGAATGTCACAGCTAATTGAGTTCTACAAACCGATTCAACAATTACAAAAATAATTATTGAGTATTTAGAACTGTTGCATATTATTTGGTATTACGAGAAAATGTAAGCAGGACACAGCCTGCCATGAAGATGCCACAGTCAGCTTGTTACCAGGTGGTGCAAAAACAATTAACAAGACAGGCTCCTCACATTCACTAACAGACTAACCAAATCAATCCCAGCTACTTCATCAAATTAAGAAAAACATTTTTAATTTGCTTTTACCTTTGCTTATTTATGTGACTGACTGCACTTGTTCCTGAGAGGGAGAGAGAGAAGAAGGCGGTTTAACCTGTGCCTGGTGGCAGTTGTCTGTCCTATCTACTTGTCTTCTCCCTCAACTCTCACTCCCAGATCAACCACAGAGACCATCTCACAGACACTTTAACTGAAGTCTAGACAAGTTTGCCACAGCCTTACTTTCTCCAAGGCGCATGCTAGAACAGAACGGAAGTAAACCAAGCATGCTGGAAATAAGATGACAACAAGGACATGGGCTAATTTGGGGTGGGGGTGAGGCTGTGTAAAATTTCACTCTAGGAAATCTGCATTAGCATCTCCCCCCAAGCAAAGGCTAGATGATAAACCAAAGGTGTAAAGCCTGCTCATCAAGTGCGGTTCCCAGTATCACTAATCATAACAGCCAAGATGCTGAAGTTAAGGCAAATCCACAACAACAAGAGTGTTGTATTGAAGCCTCATACTCTGTGGCTGGAATTGAACTCAGGTGTTCTGGAAGAACAGCGCATTCTCTTATCCTTTGAGCCATGTCTCCAGTCCCCAAAATGGATTTTAAAAATGTCTATTAAATTTTATGCTTGAAATTTACCAGAACAATGGGTCATGAGTGTTCTTATAACGAAAAGTTCCACTGTGAGGGATGCATGGATCACTTAGTTTGATCGTGATTGTTTCACACTGTAAAATTGCCACAAAGAATTATTTCTTATATGTATAGTTTTTGATTTTTTAACCCCAATATAGATAAAAATAAAATCATATAATGCATATGTATATTTATAAATAATATATAAATATATATGTATATATATATATATATTTAAGTGTACCCCTCCAGTTATTGGGAATCAGTCAGAATGCAAGGTTGCAAAACCTACTATGGCTCTGCCGAATCACACACTGGGGAAGTGGCCCTAGTTTACCAAGTACTGCAGTGATGCTCACGGACTCCCTTGGCCCAGAGCCTGAGCACTCTGGCAGAGGGACATTACAGAGCACCGTACCGTATGCAGTGGGGGCTGTTAGACCAGCATGGAGAACTCAAGGCAGGCTTCCCAGGGAAAGTTAGCACCTGACACTTTTTAATCTCCCAATTCAGCATTTTCAGCTCCCTCACACTCTGCCAGGCCATTGACAATTCTGACACAGTCTAGAAGAGGGCCATTTGCCACCCGTGTGTGCAGTGAATTGTGCTACCTCGGAGAAACCGAGACCGAGATGGAGGACCTGTCTTTGATTATTAAATGGCATGGCCCTGCTACTTTTCTAGGTAAGAGAGTAGGGGCTGTTGCATTTATTAGTCTAGAGAGGACATATGACCACCTACTACCTACAAGGAAGCTATCTTAACTTTAAAGGCCATGAGCAAGCTCACCTTCTGTTATGAAGGAAAACACTACCTCAATCTTCTACAATTTTTTTTAAAAACAAACATCTTTGAAAAGTCAAACAGAAACAAAGTGCATCAGAATTATCCCAGCACACAAGTGATGTTTTGAGTCTGGGAATGAAGACTGATTTCAGATGTCCTTAGAATGAGGAAACTGCATCATGTCTGCAATGTTTTAGAATGTGAGTACTGAAGAATTCCTTCCAAAGAAGAGCTGGTGAACCTACTGGCTTCCTTAAAACAACTATGCATGAGAAAAACATGCTTCCAAGGAATAGGAGCATTTTAAACAAAATTCAACAAAGCATGCACATAGCTTCAGCAGTCAATTTTTACTTTGTGCTCTCAAAATACTGTATACTTTACCCTCATAGCTATTTATAACAATTGCAATTTATTAAGCAATTAAATTATTTTTGCCTCAATTTCTATTGAATTCCATAGTCTATAAACTCTTGTTACTCATGAAACTGATTACCTCATTTTCAATATCATGTCTGGGTATGTTTAAATAACAGCACAGTGTTGGGTATCTAGTATGTACTCTCTCTCTCCCTCTCCATATATATATATATATATATATCCATTTTAATGTTGACAAAATTGAATTTATCTTCTTTCACTTCCTAGTGGAATATGGAAATTTGATCACCAGTATTGAATTTATCATTTCTCTGTTCACAACTCTCAAATATCTAACTTGTGTTCCCTGTAACAAGAGATCAGCCAGTATTACTTTGGCTTCAATTTATACAGAGAAGGCACTGAAAACCAAAGATAGTAATGAATTGTCTGATGTCAGACAACAAGTTAAGAAGGACTTAGCCTGGAGTTTAAGTTTTCTGAGTATTTTATTTGTCACCCTACTGCATCAGAGCAATAATTTAGAATACTTCTGTGTTCTTCCACCGCGAGATGTGGTGAAGGGTTCTTGGGACAATATTGGGAATATGAAAATGCCTGAAGCTCTATTCTAACCCAACCCAAACATCCTGTGTATCACAGATCCTGAGTCCTCAGATACAAACAAATCTTAAATCTAAAGTAGATTCGCAAAGTTTTGAACTTTTTTTTGAGTGCTGGGAATGGAGGTGTGTTGGAGCTTAGAAAGTCTAAAGGGCAACTCTACAAATCAAAATGCCTGACTCATCTACCAAGCTCAGTCTCAAAGCTGCAGATCATTACTATTTTTTTCTCCTATGTTATATAAATCAGTAAAAGAAGCTTATCTTACACAACTTTTCTGTTTGTGATGATTTAGCACTCAATCCATCATAGTTTAGGGATATAAATATATTAAATGGTTCAAAAAATTCTGCTTCTCTCACGACTATAGCAAGGTTATAGAGTAGCTGCACTGGAATGGGGGTGTACCAATAAGTGAACATTAGAGATCCTGGGAAGGCATCCCCATTTTTACTATGAAGGAGTGTCTGCTGTCTGCACACCTGGCAGGCACCAGAGCAGATTTGTGATGGACTCCGCACCAGCAGTGTTGTATGAGAAAGATGTTACTTTAAAGGAAAGGCTGTCTTTATAACACAATAAATAAATAAGGATCAAGAATGGCCCTGCGGGCTCTGGAGTCAGTAGAGGCAAGTATTTGGTTTGTAAATTTGAAAGGAATGCAGAACTAGTCTGCATCTTCCCCCTTGCAAAGGCAATGATTTATGCACATGAACATCCTCATCGTCATCCTCATGCCACTGAGGCTATTGGAATGCTTGAGGAGAGACTGCTTTATGGCCCCAGGAGAGCAAACAGCAGCTCTGCCTTCCTTTCCAGACTAAGTAGCTTCACACTCATTTCTGAGCAATGAATCTCTTCTCTTTAGTGAATTCCATGACAAGGTTCTCAGAGTTAGAATGCTTAAGAACAAATGCGTGCACCATAGGATGAATGGAAAGATTTCAGAAAGCAACCAGTCATCAATTTTCTTAGTTCCGGACCAAAAATTTCTCCCAGAATTTGATATCCTATGCAATAGTTTCTCACACAAACACTGTGAATATGACTTACTACATTCTTACAGATTCACAGTTTAACTCATTCCCTTCATCGGAATTGGGCTTCCAGATGCACTAGACCTGCATGATGTTAGAACATTCTAATGTGAGTTTCCAGTATTAATTCATATTTTCCTGATGTCCAACCATTTTCTTTGACTAAGAATTGATATTCCTGGAATCATAGTGCTTTCTTGGTACTTCCTAGTTAATTATCCTTTTGTCTACTGAAAAAAGTGCTAACTCTCTCTCTCTCTCTAGCAGTTCATAACTTTTAGAGTATTGAAATCCATTAGAAAATCAGACTTGATTTGTGGACTGCATTAACATCAGGTCCCTACCTTCTTGTTTTGAGCACTTCCTTCATCAAACAAAGACAAAGGATATATAATCTCAATCTCTCTCTCCTCTCTTTTCTCTCTCCTGTTTTTCATACTTTGAAACCATCTGTACACATAAATTTATTTTAAAGCACATTTGAAAGCATGCTTAGAAAATGTAAATATAGGAAACACATTAGAATGATGAAGCGACTCCTCTCTAGCCAAACTTCCTGTCCTCTGAATGTTTAACTCTACAGTCGAGACAGCTGCTGGCTTTGGTTACAGTTAAATGTAAGTGAGTTCAGTAGCTTGCTAATTTACAAGTGAAATGGTATACTCTATCTGTGGGCATCAAGTTTGTGCAAGTTTGTATCTATGATCTAGTGTCTTAGTTAGAGTTTCTATTGCTGTCATAAAACATCACTACCAAAAGAAACTTGGGAGAAAGGGGCTTATTTCATCTTATAGCTTATAGTTCATCGTCCAGAGAAGTCAGAGCAGAAGCTCAAGACAGAAACCTGAAGTAGATCTGATGCAGAGGCCATGGAGGAACACTGCTTACTAGCTTGCTCAACCAGCTTTCTTACTCACCCCAAGACCATCTGCCTAGATGGCGCCACCCACAATGGGCTGGGCCTTCCTGTATTAATCACTAAATAAGAAAATTCCCTATAGTCAAATCTTCTGAAAACAGTTTCTTAATTGAGAATCCCTCTTCCCAAATTACTCTGGCTAATATCAAATAGACATAAAACTAGCTGTCACTTTAGCCAGGCATACGCCTTTAATCCTAGAGCTTGGGAGGCAGAGGCAGGTGGATCTCTGTGAGTTCAAGGCCAACTTGGTCTACAGAGCTAGTTACAGGACAGTTAGGGCTACACAGAGAAACACAGTCTCAAAAAAAATCAAAGAACAAACAAACAAACAAAACAACAAACCATCACTCACAGAAACTTGATATTGCCCTATACCCAGCCTGGATCTGAGATAATGATACTAGAATCCCTTCCTTTATAAGGTAGTTAGTAATATTTATTAAGTTAATATATGTAAGACTTTTGGAGCAGTGCCTAGCACTTGGGAATACATTGTCATATCATTTACTAAATTCTTCTGCTTTGTTTCATTTCCTAATTCAAAGTTCAAGTCATAGGCAGCCTATCGAGTAAAGCAAGAAACCAGGTAGAACAGTCCATGCCTGAAACCCTAGCACTTGAGAAGCAGTGAACACTAGGTCAAAGCCAGCCTGCATTGCAAGAGGTTTACTAGTTCAAGGGTACTCCAGGTTACATAGTAAGATTCCATTTCAAAGTAAAAGAAAAAATAAAAACAAACAAACAAAAAACATTTCACAGACAAAGAACTATGGTTTATTCACACAGTTTCATACTATAAAGTAACAAACTATGCACGGAAAAATATAAAGGAACTTCACAAATAAATTATGACATGAAAGGAAGCATCAACCAAGAAAGACTTGCTGCATGAACAGAGTTATGTGAAGTAGTAAATAAGTAAACAATCTACTACTGGCCATGATGGTATCATTAAAACTGGGCAGTCCTAACTACACAACTTTCATCCACATACAGAATGCCTAGTTGTGTCCCATGCAGTTTCCCAAGATGTTGATCTGGAGTTCATGAGTTCTCAAGAGCTTGGTTCAACTGTATAGATTTTTTCCATCATGATCTTGATTCCCCCCCTTTGCCTATATAATCCCTCCTCTCTCTCTTTGACTGGACTCCCAGAGCTTTGTCTGTCTTGAGTGGCTCCTGGGAGTGGGGCCAGTATCTGTTCCTGGTGTATGGAGATGACTTTTTGGAGCACATTCCCTATGGTGGAATACCTTGCTCAGCCTTGATTAGGGGGAGGGTCTTGGTTCTGCCTCAATTTGATGTGCCAGACTTTGTTGACTCTGCATGGGAGGAGGCCTTAAGTGGGTGGACTGAGGCTGGGCAGGGGGGGAGGGGAGAACAGGAAGAGGAATGGAAGGTGGTTACTGTAGTTGGTATGTAACATGAGTAAAAAAATAAATAAAAAGGCCTGGGCAGTTCTACTTTCAAATAAATACTAGTAAAAAGTATAAAGCAAATGTTTTCATATATTAGGAGCTGGTAGGAAATGCTTTGTTTCCCAAGATATGATGAGTTCTTTATAACCAGTATCTATAAGTTGAGGCATACTCTGGACACTACCTAAGTAATCCAAGTAGAACATGGCAGTCATCAAGCTAAAGGCAAGACTCAGGATTCAGCTATAGCTAGAGTTGTTAAACCCTAAACAAGGGAGGAAATCTATTCAGAGAAAATTATATAGAGAGTCTCAGAGTCTCAGAGTCTTTGACTAAATTCTAAGCTTTTCATGAATACATGGAATCATGTGAAGCAGAGGAAAGCCAACAGTCATGGAAGAGAACAACTAGCTGAAAGCTATGAGGCCACTAACTCCCAGTGCTCACCAGATTCCACAGAGGTTCTCATCTTACCAATAGGCAATAAAAGAGTTTGTTGGAAGTTTGGAACATTTCTATCTGTGAATTTCACTCTTTAGAACAAAACTAATCCAACCTCTGAATAAAAACATCTTTGAGTCTTGTTCCCAAAAATCATAAAATGAACAAAACAAACAAACAAAAATGGAGCAAACAAGATGGTTTAGCATGTAGAGGTAGTTGTTGCCCATTCTGAGGATGTAAAATTGATCCCAGGACCCACATAGTAGAAGACTCCCATGGCATGTCTTCTGACTCCACACAAGTGTGTACACAATGAGACACCCAGGAAATAAATAATTTTTTAAGCCATCAAAACAGGATTTTTAAACAATAAGAAAGGTATAATGAATTAGCTACATCAAATTATCAATAGTAGCTAAAGTAAAAACAGAGCAATTTTAACAATACATCATTGTCTTAGGTTTCCATCACTGTGAAAAAATACTAGCCAAAAGCAGCTAGGGAGGAAAAGGTTTATTTTATCTTCCATCATGAGAGGGGAAGTCAAGGCAGAAACATGAAGACAAGATCTGAACCAGAGACTGCAGGGCAACAGAGCAATGCTGTTTACTTGCTTGCCTCCCCACACACCTTGTTAGTTTTGCATTTTTTATAGAACACAGGATCATCTGCCAGGCATGATAATACCCACAGTGGATTGGACCCACCTATATCAATAATTAATGAAGAAAATACCCCACAGGTTTACCTAATGCCTCCTATTTGATGGAGGCATTTTCTCAAGAGGTTTCATCTTCCCAGATGAATTTAGTTTGGGTCAAGTTTACCAAACTTAAGCATCATTCTGGTAATAGTATGATCTGGGTGACATGATGTGGTATGTTTCAAAACTGGGAGGTAGCTCTAGCTGAGATGGGGGAACAAAGAAGAAAAGGAAAGGGACACATATCACCAGTGTTATTTAATAAAGCTTTAAGGTATCATTTTTTATATATTTACTTAAAATTATATCACACACATACAATATAGGCTATTGGTGTTGGCCTTGGTTGTCTCTCAGAGGTTGAAGGTAAACTGCTATTGCTGAAAACACTGTACTCTAGGTCCCAAGACTCCTATGTTTCTAGATGGATCTAACCTGAAAGTCTCCCATCTGGGTCTAGTTTTCAGAGTTCCAGAAAGTATTATGCAGGTAGCCAAGAAGGAAGTAATCAATAGTCCTATCCATCTAGGATGCTGTGAACTACCACACTGATAAGCATGGCAAGGTATCCCTAAAGGTATAATAGTGGCACTCATATTCTGGTGATAACTGTCCAATGGTACTTAAGGTCCACTCAGCAGGAAAGGAACCATGCCTGGGACTAGACTCAGACAGCCTCACAGGGCTAGTGAGGTCATGAATCTTAGAAAAGAGTATATCATTGCCACTTTACTAGAGCAGCATAATTTCTAAATACATTACAAAAATTATCCTAATACCCACAGGGAAGTATATCTATCACCTTTCATCAATGAAGCTTCTTTTTAAAGCATCATAGAACCTCAACTAAAGCACAATGCAGAGATAAACAGATGATAGGCAGCCACACCCAACAGATACATCTACAACACAGTTCCTTCATATCCCACCTGTCATAATATTCAGTAATATATGTGTCTGCCTATATATTTATGTATGTTGTGTATGATGTTAGGTAAATATAAAATGATATGCTTTCTTGAGGCTTCCTCATACACACATATTTAATATGTATTGCATATAATTTATGCTCAGGGAACATTGTGGAAGAGGGAATGGAAAGACTGCAAGGGCCAGAAGGCCAGGAATTCATTTGTGAGACCGTGTCTCTAAGAAACGGCTGCCTAAACAAGAGCAGAACAATGACAAATATCAATAGACATGCTAACACAGAAGGGAGAAAAATGGAAACCCACCCTAGACAAAGAACTACAAGCAACTAATGACTACTAAGAGAGGCAAGGTTGAGCATCTTCCTATTTATCTGATACAAAGTAGTCTGCCCTGAAATCATATATACACAAACAACAAGACAAACTCAGTAGTTGTGTGTGTGTGTACATGCGTGTGTGCATGTGTGCATGCATGTGTGTACATGCACCAATCACAATCATAGAAAAAGAAGCAATCAGTTGAAGAGGGAGATGGGGCAAGAAGACATAGGAAAGGTTGGGGGAAGGGGAAACGGAATATTTGATGACAGGAAAGGATGAGAGGAATGGTGTAACTACATATATACAAATTTTGAATATAGTCTCTCTTAAATTAGCTTATCTCACCGTCCTCACACTTCCTGAACAAGAGTAACTGAAGCTGTAGAAGGAAAAACAACAGATAAGGAGTGCTGCTGTAGGTGACGAGCCAGATCGGACACATGAAATCGATAACAGACAGTGCATCCTTCCAGAACCCGTTCAACTCTCTCCACCTCTCAAAAGCCTCACCAGCCTCCAATGAAGCAGAAATTCCTAGGCTTGTTTGAAGCACCACCAGCATATTGTAGTTCTGCCACAGCCTGTGCTTGGTGATTAGTTGATTCCTTTATTTCTGTCTCCCCAGCTAGGCTGTTTTAGCCACCCACACCTAACACAAGGTCTAACTCATGGCAAATGCATAAAATTGCTTGAAGATGAGAGGGGGGATAAAGCAAAGGAGAGAAAAGAAAGAAATGAAAAAGATTTTCCTAACACTGACAGAGGGGAAGACATTCTTGGACTTGTTTGTCCAGCGAGTTTCAATTTGCATCTGCCGTCACAAGTAATTAGAATCTTTCTGGGTCCTTTCACAGCAATGCCTGCAAAGTTTTCTGCAAGTATTAATCCAGTGTTAGGCTGGTGCTGTCCTGCTATCCCATATGAATCCCTTCCCTTATGATCTGAGGACAGTAAAATATTTTACAAATATTATTATGCCAAATGAGTATGTGTAAAAATTGTCCTCGGGGCTTCCAGTGAGGAAAGAGTATCTCATCAACAAAATAAACACACTTCCCCAGCCCCAGGCAACACCACTCCTCCTTCTCCTGACTCCCAGCACACACACATTATTTATTCCTCCCATTGAGCACTCTGGGGTGCCACTCAGGGAGCTGGCTGAGTGTCCTGCCTTCCTACTGTATTTCAAGCTTCTTGAGGACAGCGATGGTGTTTTTCCTGCTAGCCCCAGGGCCTAATGTAAGTGCCAGCAGATGTAGTTGTCCCATGTGGATCTCGAGTGCCTCGTTCAGTATGAAAGCGTTTTCTGGTACCTAGATTTGAAAGTGTTTCAAAGGTTCTATCCACACAACAGAATGGAGTCCAACATTAAAGTCCTGTCCTAAACAAGGACCAATATGAAGTCTTCCTGAAAAATGAGATTCAGCTACTGGTGGCAACACTGGGGACAGAACGGGATGTGAAATCATCCCAATATCCCTGGTCAGCAGCATCACCCATGCAGGAAGGGACCTTCAGGAGCATTCAGGGGCAGTTCTCCTTTTCATGTGAAACTTGATAAACGTAGAGATGTATGGATGCACATTAAAACGATGACGACAACAAACAAGACAGAAATAGGAGAGAAGTATTACTTTCTGTGTGAGAACAAACATATAGCAGGCTCCATGTTAGAGGTATGATGGGTCCTATGGTCTGTCTCACACACACTTTAGAGTCTATGCAATTCCAAAACACCTCCTGCTGCAATTTCACTGGTTCTCAAGCAGCCTAGACAAAATCACTTAGAGTACAACAATTTGGTGCTCAATTTTCATATTCATTTAGCTTTGAAATCCTATAAAACACAATCTTCATTTATCTAACATAACAAACAAGTCGATAAATCAGAACGTACTGGTCATGGTCTCACTTTCAAACTGCTCTTCTTCAGAGTAAAAGTAGCATCAAGGTAAAGCTAATCCACCCAGCCATCTTAGTAGAAAACACTGGACAAGAGACTGGAGAAGCTCAGCAAATCCCATATTGAAGTTCTGACAGTGTGATTCAAGCAAAGTTATATCTCTATAATAAGTAGATAGTGATAAGAAAAAGAATAGTATCAGGAACCAGTAGTCATTCTCTGAATGATCAAAATCTCTGAAAAGATGCTTTCTAAAAATATGCCAGTAAAGAAGACATTGGTATTGGTCAATGGGATAGTCATCTTTAGATGACTTTTGAAGCACTACATATTAGAATTTATTTGAAATTTAATATATTAGAATTTGTTTAAAAACTGTCATCGGCCTATGAGAAGAGATTTCCTAGTAGTCCAAATCCTCTTCTATTTGAGTTTTTTTTTGTGTTTATCTTTTAGTGACATCTGGATCCCCATAATAAGCCACAAAATAACTCTGGTTAGAACTGAACATACACATGGCAGGTCGCATAAGAGCACTACATAATATATAACATTATATAATGCTATACCTACCAGAGTTCCTGTGAACGCAGTCACCAAGTTCAAACACATAAAAAACACAGCCCTCAGAACATTTCCTGTCATTGAGGGCTACATGAATACATTGTCTTTTCAGGAGAAAAAAACAAACCTATATTAAGGCCTGTTAGTAACTATTCCAACTTATTAATTTAAAGGACATCAAATACACATTTGGTAGTAATGGAGACCATTTACATGTAATTGCTATATCTAAGTAGGCCACAGGACATTCATACCCCCTACTGTTTTGGGGGACTTTTGATGTCACTAGGTACAGTGTTCCTATTTCCTGAAGCCCCATGGCTTTCTCTTGGACTCTACTGGCCATGTACATATGTTAAGTAGCAATAAAAAGCAACAGAGAACTGGCAAACTAGAACACAAATGTTTCTCCTAAAACCATTCTCTTTCAAGTTCCAGAAACCCAGGTTTTTGTACTTCAAAAATGTTAATAAATTTCCATCAGAACCCTACCTAGCATTTTTGCAAAAGTTGAAAAGATAGTCTTAAAACTCTTATAGAAATATTGAGAACCCAGAAGATCAGATAACCATGAAACATAACTGAGAGATTTCACATTCTTGATTACAAAACTACCATAAAGCTACAATAATCCAAAACAAGTGGGGATCATAAAAAGAAATCATGTAAGTCAATGGAATTGAGCTGAAAGCCTGAAAGGAAACCCTCACCAATGCCCTAGATTCTTACCAGAAGTGCCAAGAAGTGTCAAAGTGTAAAGGGTTATCATTTAAACAAAGCATTCTGGAACAACAGAAAGCTTCATGCTAAATGATGAATGTGTCCCCTCCCTTAATATGACATATATAGGGTTCATCACAAGAGCTAACCCTACAAATGTCTAAAAAGTAAACTTAGGAGGAATTTTTGTGTGTGTGTGATGCAATGTGANGAGAAAGACAGATGTGGGAAAATGTCTAAGGATTGTGTAGTTGATAAAGAACTTGTATCCAGGAAAAAATACTTTTTATACCTTAATAGAATACAAATGGACCAATTTTTAATGTGTAAATAATTGACTAGATGATATTTCACTGAAGAAGGCATATAAATGACCAATAAGGCTATAAACACAAGTTTAATATCTGTAGGAATAAATAAATATTAAAACCATAATCACTAAGAGAGCTACAGTTAGAGACAGAAAGAAAATAATGAAGTCTGTATATGAACTTGCAAAAATGGAAACTGGAATGCAAAATGAGGTAATCACGTTATAAAACTTTCTGGTATTTTCTTTAAAGCATCATATAATTCTACATGACAAAAACGAATTTGCTTTTTGACATTTATGTAAGAGAAGTAAAAACAAAATCTCTTAAAAGTTGAATGCAAATATCGCACACAGCATTGTTTTTAACTGAGAGTGGAAACAAGATAAATGCTCATCACCTGGAGAATAGAAAAACGTGGTACATCCATACAGTGGAAAAATATTTGGTAACAAAAAGTAACAAAATACTTTAATGTGAGTGAACTTCAGAAAACATTATGTTGGTGAAATGTGACAGGAAAAATGTCCAAATATTAGGTCATTGTATTTATAGGATATATACATAAAAAGAAGTTAAACTTGGTTGAGGGGTCAATGGCCCAAGTTTTTCTATGACTTGGAGGGAGCCTTGTGTCTTTCGTCAACTAGCGTAGGTAGACTTTTTTTTCCTTTAACTGCCAGCATTCCTTTTCTTTGGTCAGCTATTTTTATTCATTTTATTTTCTTCCAATCCACACCAGAAAAATTCTTTAAAAACACAAAATATGGTTCAAAGAGATTGATACTAGTGAAACTTGAGACATTTCAAAATGTATCCAGATTTATTCACCCCATTCACACAGCTTGTCCCCATGGCTCTCTCCCCCCCCATATCAAGCTTGTCTCTGTGAATCCTGTGTCTGTGATAAACTAGAGGACTCTGGATGCTTGAATCTCTCTTTCCTACCATTTTACTCCTAATGAATATTCTTAGATGGCAGAGTCTGGCTCTCACAGACAATCCTGCAGAGACCTGCCATCAAAAAAGTAAGGTAACATTTGTGGGTGGGTATTGGTAGAAATATCCTGAGCATAAGGATGGAAATGAGGAAGGAACCCATAATTCAGAGAGAAAGCACAATCCAGAGTTATTACCCGTTGTACAGTGTATACATACATTATCTACATGTGGGATTTATCTTCTATCCCACTGCCGTACAGTTTTGCATGCACAAAAATGAAATAGTCCATAAATCTCAACATCTCATTTTATTTTGCCTCTTACATTTTTATTTCATTTCAGCATTTATTTATCTCAAAGACTATCATTTTTCTATTGTTTTTGTGATATTCTTGTTAAGAGCAGAAGATTTGGAGTCCCATAGACTTGAACTTGTATCTTAAAGATTCACTGGCTGTTTCTTTGAAAGTTTAGTTAGCCTCTCATAAATTAGTCCATTAAAGTAATTCAATGATTTCTGACTCATAGAGGACAGTAAGAATGGAATGAACAATTGTGATGACTATTTTTTCATGCCCTAAGCCACTGAAAAAGAACTTTCATCATTACTAAACAGTCCCAAGAACATTAAAAGCCAAGAGAGAATTAGAAATGCCCATCTTGAACTGAGTTATGTCTTGCAATCTCAGTGAGGCAGACTCATTCAGCAAAGATGGCAAGGGCAGAAACAGAAGCAGATGCGATGGCTTCTCTAATCTTGGACTGACCTTCACTGACTTCATCACTACAAAAGATTGAGTCCTCAGATTTTGTCATCTAACAAATGACTGATTTCTGCTAGAATGGTGCTTAACATACCTTGAATGCTTTAAAAAATAATAATTGCTTAATATTTTTAGTGCCATCAAGAGATCTACCAGTTAAAAATTTTCCATTTATCTGGTAACTATTTTTTCCCTTTCTGCAATACAGTGTCATTATATTTCCCCTCCTCACCATTCTCCATACAAACTTACTGCAAGAAAACAGCCAAAGCTAAAAGCAATTTAAGTTACAGGAGAAATTGTTGGGCAAGGCACCTGTCTTGTTATATGTAAGTTTACTATGTTAAAATTAAAACCCTCCTTTTTATTTAAACAGAAAAGGAGAAACGTCATGGAAAGTCCTTCTGTCTATGTGTTGCTTTTATTGGTTAATGAATAAATCTGTTTTGGCCAGTGGCTTAGCAGAATAGAGCTAGGCAGGAAAACAAAATTGAATGCTGGGAGAAAGAAGGGGGAGTCAGTGAGAAGCCATGGAACCTTCAACCAGAGACAGACACGCTGGAACCTTGCTGGTAAGCCGCAGCCACGTGGCGATACACAGATTAATAGAAATGGATTAACCAAAGATATAAGAGCTAGCTA
>LOJH01027073.1:761-16252 GCA_001685095.1 Ellobius talpinus
AACTCACAGAGATCTGCCTGTCTCTGCCTCCCAAGTGCTGGGATTAAAGGCGTGGACCCCCTACCACCCAGTTGAGGAACTGAACTAAAGGGTCGCAGTGATAGGATCGTTGAGAACCGCTGTGTTACAGGGTCCTCCTTGCTGGCTTACCCCATCCCCTACCCTAAACTTCTCTAGTCCAGGGGCTGGGCTTCCCCTCACCTCGGGCTGCTCTTTCCTCTATATATCCAGCCATTTTGGCTATGCTGGTGCTTTTTTATCCTTTTACTTTTGGCCTCTGCCTCCTGAGCTCTTGGCTCCTGGCTCTCCTCTTCTCCCTCCTCCCTCTCCTCACATGGCCTGGCTCAGGGTCTTGTTCACTCTGGACTCTTCCTGATGCCTCTGCCTCTAACTACCTTCTCCCTATGTCTACAATAAGCCTTCTCCACAGTACTTTTTTATTCTATTTAATAGTCTGGCTGGGAAGATGCTTTTCAAACCCAAATCAGCATTGAAATGTGCTCGAAGTCTGTGCCCATACCTACATGGGCCAACTCCTACAAGGTATGGCTGGGAGGAGACCTAGAGCTCGGGTGTCAAAGGGCACTGAAGGCCCAAGTGGATGAAGCTTGAGAACTATTCTGGCATCCATCTCACCACAGCCCATTCAGCCTCTGCTCAAACAGATTAAAGGGCTCTAATATTGGACACTAATCTCCCTTGGCCCTTAGCAATGACTTGTATTTTCATCTTCATTAATAATCTAGATGTGGGTGCATATCTTGGTTCCATGAACTCTTTGGTATCTGAAGATCCCATCTAGGTTTTCAGCAACCTTCCTCAGGGAAAGCAGTCTGCACTTGGTTTTGACAAGTCAGGTCTTTAGAGAACCCTGGTGACACTCCATGGGCTTATTGGGACCAATTAGAAACGCTGTGGGGTGGGCACACTGATACCAGTGGCCTTCTGCTGCCTGGTGAAGCTGCCCTGAATGTTGAAAGGCCTGATGAGGCTCCATCCTGGGCCTCACACGGAGCTGCAGGGACAGCTGTGGACAAAGTCCTGACATCCCTGAGCCCTGCACCATCAGACTCCCCACCACAGTCCCATTCAGCACCGTGGCTCAGCTATTCCAGGGCCAGCAGCACCTCGGGAAGTCAGCACTAATGTGGTCCAAGGACAGAGTTAGCGGTGCCCCAGTCAGGCTCAGGGTCCCCTTGGGGGAAATCTGGCTTACCTTTGTTGAAGAAGTCACAGTCATATGCTAAAGAAGAAAGAAGAGAGATTTCTCATGAGCAGGGTACCCGGACCCAGGCTCCCCGCTCATCAAGGACTGGATCTGGATCTGGCCCTATTTCCAAAACTCCAAGACTGAGGGATAGACTTGGATCCAAATATCTTTGT
Source organism: Ellobius talpinus (assembly GCA_001685095.1). Lineage (NCBI taxonomy): Eukaryota > Metazoa > Chordata > Mammalia > Rodentia > Cricetidae > Ellobius > Ellobius talpinus. Next base: position 2,145 of record LOJH01027073.1, read on the forward strand.
CTTTTTTTTTTAGACAGGGTTTCTCTGCATAGCCCTGGCTATACTGGAACTTGCTCTGTAGACCAGGCTGGCCTTAAACTCAGAGATCCACCTGCCTTTACCTCCTGAGCACTGGAATTAAAGGCATGCGCTATCACCACCTGCAGATCTATAGGTCTTAAGAGGAGGAAATATAGTGGTCCTCCCTCACACCCCAGCACAAGGCTCAAAGCCTGGCTTGGAGTAGCACTCAGCAATGTGATGAATGAATGAATAAATGAACAAATGAACAAACAAATGAATGAATGAATGTTAGCTAGAAGAGTATTTTTTGCGCGACCACAAAGGTCAAGAACAGAATATGAAGGTGTAGGATTGAAGACATAGCCCAGTCAGTAGAGAGCTTGCCTAGCATGTACAAGATCCTGGATCCAGTGGTTCTCCAGCATTGCATTATATGGTTTGGTGGTGTACACCTCTAATCCCTGCACTTGGGAGGGAACGGCAAAAGTATCAGATCATCCTTGGCTATACAGGGAGTTTGAAATAAGCCTGAACTAGAGATCCTGTCTCAAATACAATAAACAGAACCAAAGTGTAGAAGATTTGATTGGATATTTTGCATAAGAGCCCCCAAAAGAAGGAATGCAACCATGAAACAGAAGTTCCTCAGTCTTGGACGGAATGGGACGAAGTGCCTCTGGGATCCCAGGCTCTCCACAACCTTCTATGCAGTGTCTGGCTCCCCCGAAGTTCTTTTAGGCAGTAAGAAGCTCCTAAAGCACGGACCCATTGCGCCCTCTAGTGGATGATCTGCATCTGTTCCCTGGCATCTCGCCTACCGATTTCAGTCCACAAGGGGTGAGCTGTGCGGACTTTGCCAGATGAATCAACCACGAACAAAACTGTGAAGAACCATCTGGGTGCCCCTGGGATAAAGTCTGAGGAAGTGTCTGCCTCATACACAGGGATGGTATGAAGAGCGTCATCAGCTTCTAGTACACCCTAGACCCACAATAAACATTTGCTTTTGCCCTCTTGCAAGGACATTAAGCATCAGGAGATGAAGTCAGGTGTGGTGGCACACACCTTTAATCCCAGCACTTGGGGGGCAGAGACAGACAGGTCTCTGTGAATTCGAGGTCATTCGATATAACAACCAGGACTACATAAAGATACTCTGTCTCAAAAACCAAAAACAGAATGAGGAGCTGGCTTGTCATGAGCCTATGGGCAAGCACTTGTTTTCCTCATTTGAGGACATGGACTGCTGAACTGTACAATTATGAGCGGGTTTGGGGAGGTGACTCAGTTGGTAAAGTGCTTGCCTTACTAGCATGAGGACCAAGTTTAGCCCAGCATTGGAGACACAGAGGCAAATGGATCTCTGGGGCTTGTTCACCAGCCAGCCCAACAGCTATGCACGGATGCACGAAACACTTTTGCAGGGACTTTATCCCAGCCTTTATTCCAGGTGCACCCACCTATCCAACCTCGGACTGGCAAGACTTGCCATTGGTCTTAACACCATTCATTTTAATGTGTTAGCCAAAGACTTTTCCTTTAAGCTACTTGTTTACTGGGGGGATGCAGGTGACATGGCATACCTGTGGAGGTCAGCGAACAACTTGAGGGTGTCAAGTTGCACCACATGGGTCCTGGGGATGAACTTGGGTCATCAGGCTTGGCAGCAAGCACCTTTACCTGCTGAGCCATCTCATTGGCCCAGGATTATTGATTATAAAATATCTTGTATAATATTTCTCACTTTGCCTTTAAAACCCCTCCTTGCCTCTACATCCCATAAACAGCCTAGTCAGGCCCATGCAGTCCCACTGTGCTATTATGATACTCACTAAAAGCCTTATTAATCTCTGGAGAAACGGTTGCTGCTTTATTTACATCATTAGTTAATTCTACTTTAATATGACATATCCAAATCAATACAAAAAATTCATAATAAACACAATATCAAACATTAAAATAAGCAGTGACAGGGTCCCACAGAGCCACCATGGACCCTGGACCCAGGGGGAACTGATAATACTGACCTTTGATATTTGTTCATCAGCAATATTTTTGCAGTGAGTTTTAGTTTTTAAAGATACTACATTAAAATATTATTATGCTGGATCCCTGAGTTATCTGGGTCACTGTAATCATCACAACCATGGAAAAAGGGCTTCAACTGCTTTACCTTAATCCTGATTATTACTTGAGACAACACGCATGTAGCATGTCATGATAGGTCCTGTATAAATATGTGTGTCCCCTTCTTCCTGAAGGGCAGTTACCAGAAGCAAGGAGAGGGACCCAGCACCTATGCTGAAGGATCTAGGGGTGGAGGAACAGGCAGGGGAAAAGGAAGAAGTCCAGAAAGGGGAGGGTGCGCCTCTGTCTTCTCCCTGAGGTCCCCAGCCTGGAGCTCTAAGGGCTGGGGATACGCCAACACCCCTGTCTATTAACAGTGTTGCATAGCACCAAGCCAGCATTGTAAGCTTGTGTCACTTAATGTTCCCTGCATCTGTGAGGTGAGCACTTAGCATTGCTCCTGTGCTGTGGAGAAGGGATGCATCCAGGCCCCAGTTGGCAAAACTGGGGTCTGAAACAGATTATCCTCCCTTGTTGAGTCTGGGCACTTATCACTGACCCCAACACGAGGTCAGGAAAACCTGACTGTGGGATATTGAAATCTAAAGGAAATGACCTTAGATTTTAGGAAATTAATTTAATTTCTATGCATTTTATTTTACCTTTTACTTATTTTGTATGTTTTTTGCTATACATTTATACTCACAATAGTATATGTTGCTGTAGGATAGTTCTTGTACACTGTCAAGATTTGCCATTCGTATTAGTTTAATAAAACACTGATTGGCCAGTAGCCAGGCAGGAAGTATAGTGGGGCAACCAGACTAGGAGAATTCTGGGAAGAGAAAAGGCAGAGATGCAGCCACCAGCCAGACACAGAGGAAGCGAAGATGTGAATGCCTCACTGAGAAAAGGTATCAAGACACATGGCTAAACATAGATAAGGATTATGGGTTAGTGTAAGTTGTAAGAGCTAGTTAGTAATAATCCTGAGCTAATATGACAAACAACTGATAATATAAGCCTCTGTGTGTTTCTTTGGGACTAAACAGATGCGGGACCAGGCAGGACAGAAACTTCTGTCAACAAATGACACCCAAACATTTGACAAGAATTTCCACATAAAGCCTGAGAAGGCTTTAAAAAAAAAGAGGGGGGCATTCTAGACAGACAAGAACAGAGTCAAGTGCAGCTTCTTGGTAACCATCTTTTCTTCAGTAGGCTCTGTTTACTGGTGGTGAGAAGAGGCTCGGCTCCTTTAAGAGAGGCTTCCTGACTCAGCTTTAGCCGCAAAAATCTCACAGCTCTTTTAAGAGGCTCTGCTAACAAACACTTAAATGGTGTTTATGAGCAGCCAGTGGTATGCTTCTTGGTGGTGGCATGGACCTAGAAACTCCACAGTTGTGACAATAAATGTGGCTCCCACCAGCACCTCTGCCATGAAGCTAGACTCTCAAAAAGCTAAGGAATGGTGTGGAGCCAACCACCAAAGTTGCAGCTTTAATTCTAGTCATACTGTTTAGCAGATTAAAGACTCATATGGTCAGAAGACTATACATTCAAATGGGGGGAACCTCTAAATGGTTTACAGTGCGTTTAAAATATATCTAGGCTTGGGAGAGAAAAGAAAAAGTATACAGAAAGTCTTTCAAAAAAAAGAAAGAAAAGAAATAGAGTAGCTGGGCATGGTGACACACACCTTTAATCCCAGTACTTGGGAGGCAGAGGCAGGTGGATCTCTGTGAGTTCAAGGACAACCTGGTCTACAGAGTGAGATACAGGACAGTCAAAGATACACAGAGAAACCCTGTCTCAAAAAACCAAAAGTTAAAAATAAAAGAAATAGAGTAAAAAAAGGAAAATACACAGAAAGTCTGGATGCTGTATGTTATTGTATTATCGTTGAATTGTTTGACTGCAGAGGAAGGAGCAAGAGCTGCTAAAAGACATTTGATTATAAGTGCTGCTGGATTAATCCAACCTATATATTTTGAAAATGCCTTGAGTTCAAAATTGAAGTCAAAAGATACATTACTTTAGAGAAGAGGTTTTGCTTTTGTTTTCACAGATAATGAGAGGCTGTGGAATCATTCTGGGTTAAGAAAAATAAGGTTTGATCAAGGAAGTCCCCCTGAGAAATCTCCAATGGAAGTGAATGTCCCAGATGATCCAACATCTCAGAGGACCTCTGTTGCAGTTTCCTCTGGGTTCTGCATCCAGAATAGCCTCAAGACTGCTGGCTGAGATGATCAAGCCTCACAGAATACTCCAGTCAGTATTTGATCATAATCCTAAATTTTCTTTGGTAAGAAAATTTGGTAAATTTTCTTTCTAAGATTACCAGCACTACCAAACAGCAGGAAGTAGCTTAAAAAACTATGCCACATTCCCCAAAGATGGATTATTGATGCTTATCTTTGTTTAGTGTGTTTATTACAAGTTGTTATGGACAATGGTCAGGAAAAAACTAAACAAAGGAGATTAGATTCAGAGATTTTATTTTGAAATGAAAAGGGGGAGATGCTGTAAGATAATGTCCTAGTACACCGCAAATATTTGTCACTCATATTAGTTTAATAGAACACTGATTGGCCAGTAACCAGGCAAGAAGTATAGGCAGGGCAACCAGAGTAGAAGAATTTTGGGAAGAAGAAAGGCAGACACACAGCCACCAGCCAGATTCAGGGGAAGCAAGATGAGAATGCCTCACTGAGAAAAGGTACCAAGCCATATTGCTAAACAGAGATAAGAATTATGGGTTAATTTAAGTTATAAGAGCTAGCTAGTAATAAGCCTGAGCTCATAGACCAAACAATTTATAATTAATATAAGCCTCTGTGTGTTTCTTTGGGACTAAGCAGCTGCAGGACTGGGTGGGACAGAAACTTCTGTTTACAATATATGTATATAAGTGTGTGTGCGTGTGAGGGTGCACATGTGCATGTATGTGCTCAGAATAGTTCCTTCTCAGAGGTTTCAATAGGCAGCATCCATAGGCCCACACTGTTTTGAGTAAACAGGACCTCTCTCCTCAGCTCAGCTGGCCAAATGATTTTATGTTCATAATCTTGTTTGAGTTTACAGAAAGCCAGTTAGGGGCTGTCTATTCCCATTTTTCAAGGGATAAAAACAGAGGCTCAGAGGAGTTGGGCAGTTTGTTTGGAGTCACACAGTATGCAAAAGTCAGCCTGGCCTTGGATCCCAGGGCTTGGGACTCTTTTAACAATGAGGTTAAGGACCAGCTCTTCAAAGATGAGCCCCAGCTACCCTATTCTCCTGAGAGACCTTGAGCATGGCTTGCACAACTCTTTCCTCTTGGCCACAGGCTCACCAACTGCAACACTGGGATATACAGTCATGGGGTGTAGTCTGGAACACTCACGGCAGAGGCGGGGGGTCCGCCAATCAATGACCACCCCATGCTGGCAGCACTGATGGGCATAGGCAGACACGCTGGCACAGAAGCACTCACAGTCACCACCCCGGCTGCAGCCACATGTGTCTGTCAGGCAGTTTGAGTAAAACCAAGTGACGTCAACCTAGGGAAGGTCAGAGGATTCTGAATGTCAAGTCTGCATTTCTTCTGTGACAGCACAGCATGAAGATGCTCACGGGTAGGATGAGCTGTCCGCATGGGATGAGGGTTATGCGGCGGGGCAGGCAGCTCAGAAAGCACAGGCAGATACCCACTCTGAGAAGCTCGTCCTGAGCCCAGAAAGTTGGACTCAGGGTACTGGGGAACTGCTAAAGCCCAGACAGGGTGTGTGACCTGCCCAGCCAGGCTGGAGACCAAAGGCTAGGCCGCAATGGTCTCCGAAGACCTAGAGGAGCCCTGTAGAGCAGAGTCCCAACCTGTCATCTCCATGGAGACCAGGGGAAAGCCAGGGGTGCAGCACCAGCTCAGTGTGCACTCTGTAACAGTATGTCCTCATGAGCAGGGAGAGCCAGGCCCAGCTGGACTTGCAGAGAGCGCAGAGCCTTGGCTGTCTGTCTCTAGGTGTCAGGGACCTGGGGAAGGATCATCTGAGCAGAGCAAGGCAGGAGAATGGTAGAGGAGAGATGGATCCCCCTCTTTAAAGGGAGTCTTTGAAAAGGAGGGGTCCTTGAAAGGTGGGAGGGACTTAGAAGGGGCCAAAACGCACCCACTTAACACAGGGAGACACTTACCACGGGGTGGCACGTCTCAAACACCTCACTAAGCAGAATACCACACTCCTTCCTGGCAAATGGTTCTCGGAGAGGATTCAGGGCACACATGTCCCTGGAGTCAGGAGTATCTGGGCACTGCAAGATAAAGGGAGAGCTGCACCTATGGCACTAAGCAGAGAGATCTCCTATCCCTCCAGTTCCTGTACCCACAGGGAGTGCACTCTCTGAGTGTCCTGAGACTGCCCTGTAGGCATCCACATCCTTGTTCAATCACCTCCCCTGGAGAGTGGGAGCCACCTCCAACCTGCTTCCAACAAGCAGAACACCAAAGGTTCTGAGGACACACCAGGTTGTGAGTCATCAGATGAGATCCCAGAGCCCACCTCACCGGAGCCTGTCCCTCACTGGCTGTGAAGAATCAGACAGCTATGTTGGGAACTCCACATGACAGGAAGTAAGGGGCCTCTAAGAACTTGAGGGTGTTCTCTGACCAATAGCTACTGAAAGCTAGTTTTCAGGCCTACAGGTCCAGGAGTGGAGATGACCCACAGCCACCCACATGCCCTGGATGTCACCTTGTCTGCAGCCTGTGGGACACAGAAAAGAAAACCTAGCCACATGTTCTGATTCCCAACCACCAGGAACTGAGGTAAGACGTGCTTTGTGTAGTGGTGTGGATTGAACACTATCACTGCACAGCAAAGGGTGGTTAACACAGATTTCCCCAGAGCTGGCCCTATTTCACCAGGCTGATATTTTTATGCACTGCCTCCCCAGCATGCCTAAAGTTATAAGCAATAAATATTGGCTAGTGGGGAGGTGGTCCACAAATACAAAATCAGTCACCCATTTCACCCATCCAGCTTTTCTAAAATGTGGGTGCCATGTCCATCTGCTCTGCCTGCCCTCTCTATCTATCCTTCTGCAAAGAACAAAGATCCACTCAGTGCAGATAGGCGACACATGAAACAGTCATGCCACCATTGTTGCACCGAAGGCAGACATAACCAATCAACCACAGTCCTTAGGTATTTCTCAGTGACATTTTGCAGGCAGCCTCTTGGGACTGATGAGAGCTGCTATGGGCCCTCCCCTGGCACAGCGCCCTCTCTCCAACAGAAGAATCAGTTCATCCAGAAAAGACAAGACAAGAAGCCGAGTCCGCTGCTCTCAGTCCACTGCTGTCCCCGACAGCTCACAGCTTGGAAGCAACCCTCAGGGATGTCCCTATGCTTCTGCTCACGGCCTCCCTCCAAACACAGCCTGTCTGCCAAATTCCACCCTCCATCTCATCTTCTCCACGAAGCATTTGCTGAGGGTTGTCTCAGTCTACAGGATTCTCTTCTCTGTGCCGTAACTAGTGCCAGAGGTGGTGACGGTGGGGAGGGTGGACAAGCTGGGCATGGTTCAACAAGCCCACTTTCCTTGCCTAGGAAAGGCACTCCACCTTCTCCAAACATTACTAAGTCACGTTTGACCAAGGTCAGGGTGGGCTGCCTGCCTTGTGGGGCAGGGACAGAATCTTAGGCAGTCCGAGGCAGAGGGCTTTCCCAGGAAGAGCCTCACACCAATGGTGTTTTCCCCTGGCTTGGGTCCAGGATGCACACGGCCCATCTAAGAGAGTCAGGGGTACTGGGCAACTGGAAGGCCTTACCTCCACCGCAGCCCAACTGCTGCCAAACTCCTGGGGGTTCGTTAACTCTAGGTTCTCTGGAGTCCTCATTTCATTGACGGTTTTCAGGTCAAAGTTCCCACAAAGGCCCACCAACTGACCCTGAGAGGAGAGAGGGCACCTTGTTAGTTGCCAGGATAGCAGGGCTGAACTGCAGCACCAAGACTGTTGATCCAGAAGCAACTGTGGAGAGGATGGCTTAAAGAGAGACAGGGCAAGGTCAGAGAAAGATGACAGATGAGCACAGCAGTGGACAGGACAGAGCTGTGATCCTCTCAGCCCTCAGAGAGGGACGTCTCCCCAGCCCTGGACAATGGCGGAGGGGATGGTGCTCAGGTCTCAGGACTACCTGCCACTGAGGGCCGGCCTGGACATGAATAGTGGTTCTCTGATCCCAGAGGAGGGTGATGTGCTCCCGTGGGAAATGCACCAGTGTGAAGAAGCCTGCTCTCCAGATGTGGACAGCCTGCTTCTCATCCAGGAAGCTCTCGGGACTCTAGAGAGACAGAACAAGTCAGCCCTGAACCCGAGTGTCCCTCAACACCAACTCAACCAGACGGAGTCAGGAATCATTGCCAACCCCAGTGCCTCCCCGACACGCCTTCCTCCTTCCACCGCGATCCTGCCCTCTGCTTCCCTTTATAAAGAATCCAGCCAGAGCTTCTGCCTCCGTGGCACAATGGATCCCAACCCTCTCCTGCCTCCTCACCACCAATCTGTGCACTGTCTGTACAACCTTCCCCAGTACAGGGCCTTACAGGATCCCCCGAGTCATCGTCAAAGATGACGAGTGAGCTGCCCACACTGATGGAAATGGACTTCCTGCAGATGACGCCAGAGCTGAAGCAATTCACATCTTCCACCACCACTGAGAAGCCAAGCTCTGATGTACTCTGAGGGGAAGAGAAGCCAGGGGAAGGACACATCTGGTGAAGAGCACAGAGGAGAAGGGGTGTGGACTCTGAGGGGCTTTTCCAACCATTTCTTTAGTGAGCGTTGGAGTGAAGGTGGTGTGTGTTTGTGTGCGAGGTGGCGGCAAGACAAGCAGCTATGCACAAGCAATGTGACAACTGGGTGACAACCCTGGGTGTCATTGTTGGATTCTGTCCACCTTTACAGTAAAACAAGACTCTCACTGGCCTGGAACTCACCAAGGTGGCTAGGCTGGGCCAGGGACCCCAGAGTATGCCTGTCTCTGCCTCCTCAGCACTTGAACTACAAGTGCAGCCCAGCTCTTATGTGGGGTCTCTACTTGCGAAGCGAGAACTCTACTGGCAGAGGATTCTCCCATCCCGAATCTACTTCTCATCCGCTCTTTGGCTTTGGGTAGCTTCCTTCAGTTCTCTGGCACTCAGAATCATTTACAGCATCCTAGAGCCGTGTTTAGCAGATGTGACTATCCCCAAAGGGTCTGAGGGCTGAGTGACTGAGTGAATGGATGTGACCGGAATGAAGAGGGATGCCGGCTTAGAGACAGCGTGAGCATTATGTGTGGGAAGCTTGCCCATATTGAACAGCGCTTTAAACACATGTCACTTTGTAGGCAGCAATTCCACTCCTAGGACCTGAGAGATACAGTCACGCATGTGCTTGCTGTGGCATTGAAGTACTGCAACCAGCTAAAGCTCACCTATCCCTGTGTGGCACAGTACTCTCTGTGTAGAATGTTCCAGCCAGCACTGAAAATAACCTAGCATGCACTGACAGTGTGTGATAATACCTGAAGCATGCTATAAAATGGAAAAAAACAAGCTGTGGAGTCTTATTTATTCTCATTCATGTAAACTAAGCAGAGTATATTTGTGTGTGTGTGTGTGTGTGTGTGGTGCGATTCTATCTCAAAACTAATTAAAATTAGTTTTTAGGCATGGTCACCCCCTACGGCTCCCATCTGTATTCTCTCTGCTCAAGAGGTCACGGTGGAGACACTCAAACCTGAGGGTCTGAATTCATCTTGGACAACATGGCAAGACCTTCATCTCAAAATAAATAGACCACAAATAAGAGCCTGAAACGGAATGGCACAAGTTCAATGGTTGTATCTTGTGAAGTTCCTGAAATGACACTCCAGCGCAATGCTTGTCCAGCGACAAGACCCCGTGAAAGGTCCTGTTTCACCCAGCACATGCAAACCCTGACCACAGAAATCAATAATAAATACACCAGTGCTTGTCTGCCCTGTCATTGTGGTTATTGCCAATACTCAGACGATGAGATGATGGGCTAAGAAAATCATTGTACCCGGGAATACTGGCACTGCCCCACATCCCGTTGGTACCCGTCTTCCTCTAGGGAACGCTTGCCTTCACTGTGCCGCCCACATCACCATTAATCTTCCTTCCTCTGTATGGACAAAGACTTTTAACGCATGACTCCTGCCGGCTACTACTTCTCTAGTCCTATTTGCTTGTTCTGGGCCACCTCGCCGTGTTACCTCGAGCAAGTCCCCTAGCTTCCCCAGGCCCATGGTGTCACATTTGTCACACGGGGACAACTAACATAATCCACCCACCGCTGTAAAAATTGAGAGAACCCATAAAGATGATCTGCAGACCACCAGGCACCATTGCTACTGAAACTTGAAAGGCATGAGCTCTTTCTACCACAGGAGAAAAACAAACCACTGGACTAGCAGGGCAAGGCTGCAATGGAGAGGAGCGGTTTCCTGCACCCTGACCTGTGAAAGTTGTCTCTGGAAGCTGCACTTCAGGGTTTAGCTCGCCCCACCCACCCAATTATGCAGCGTCCTGGAGTTGAGATCATCCACACATCTGACAGGTCTTGCTCCCTGGCTATTCTGGGTGCCTGTGGAGGCAGTTGGGTAAGCGCGCCCAGGAACTCACCTTGATCAGGTGCACTTTGCATGCTCCTACGAAGTCAAACAGAAGACCGTCAAATGTACGGTAGTGTCGGTCCCCATACACAGTGCAGGTGGAGGCACAGGGGTGCAGGGTGCACTGGAACGAACCCCGCTGGCACACACTAAAACACACACACAGAGACCGCTCATAGAACACACTTTATCCCATGCTGGAATGCCCCCAAAGCTTTTGCCCGCTCGACGCTCATGATGTGCTCCTGAAAATTCAGCAAATGTAGCAGCCTCTACTCAACAGACTGGTGATGGACGTGTCTCAGGCATTCTCCCGAGAATCTGAGAAACATCAGTGAACAGGGCAGAAGGGAAACTGGCTTAGTGAAACTTGTTTCCCAGAGAGGAAGGATGGACCCCGTCTGTTTTAGCAGGTGGGCAGTGCAGGGGGTAGGGCATGGAGGGAAACAGGGTGTGTTTAGAAATATGTCACATTTTAAACAAGGTTATCAGAGACATGGTAGCAGAGACTTCAGGGAGCCCAGAAAGTTAGTTATAAGGACATTTGGAAGAAGAGCATTGTGGGAAGAGGGTGCGGTCTGTGATGACCTTGAAGAACATTCAGGTGGTAACAGTGGAGACGGACAGCCCAAGTATAAGAGGGTAGAGAGGTACGCAGGGCAGTGGAGAGTTGAGTGGTACAGGTCCAAGAAGGCCAACGAGGGTGTGACTTCTTCCTAGGAATGACAGGAAGCCCCAGGAAGACTGAGGTGGGGATGGTTCCATCTGACTGGGCAGAAGGGAGGGAAAGGCTACCCGGGAGGCGATGGCAAGAGGACAGGTGCTCAGTGCAGAGCCACAGCAGTCGGGAGATGAGGAGGCAGTCAGATTTGAAGTGTATTTTAAAGGCAGAATCAAAAGATCTGAAGATTTCACTCCCTGACAAGTTCAAGCCAATGAGATTCAATATCAGTTCTGGCCAACAGTCATGAACTCCAAGACTTGGGCACAGCTGCAAAGGGCTCTGGGCCCTGAAAGTCTACTCTGGGACTTCCTGAGTTAGACAGCCGGGATTCTGGTGGTACACACACACACACACACACACACACACACACACCCTGGTGTGTATGAAAACAATCTGGCTGCTCGGCCTTGACTGTAGCCATGCTACTGACACTGGAGGACAGGTAATACTCATCCTTGGAGCTGAAAATGCAGCATTTCCACCACACATAAGACAGAAGCTAGGAGCCAGCTGCCACTGACTGGATGAGTCTCTGGGAGTCTCTGCTAGGCTCCTGCCCAGTTTGTCTCCACTGAAACCAATCCAATCCCAGTGCACACTTCTGTAAATGTGTGCTAATATTACTGAATGAACAGTGTGAAAATACACCCACACAAACATTAAATCTGAATATGAGCATTTCTGCATTCACAGACAAAACACAAATCACATATTCACACTAATGCAAATATATATATTTAATGCAAGTCACTAACTTGGTACATAAATGTGCTAAATAGATGCATATGCATGTAAATATACACAAACACACCAATATACATTTGTAAATTCCTAACTGCTATGTTAACGAATTTATTTAGATCTATGGCACTTGCCTTTTTATGTATGTCCATATATGTTCACTCACATGCCTTTATTCATACCCATTCATATATATATATGTTCGCCTAAATATGCAAACATGTTTTCATGATTACAAACATATAAGTATGTATATTCACAGACCTGTATGATCATTCATCAAATAATCACAAATATTCTCAGTATTATTTCACATACATATACTTGTGTATATAATAGTCACCATGAATATGAACAAGATGAAGGGAAAATCATACCCTTTCAAGCAAAAAAAATGAAGCCAGTTCTAGAGACTTACCAAGTGTGGCAGGAAGATACTACCTGGTCCCCAGGGAAATACTCTTTCCCCTTCCACGTACACGGACACTCCTCTGGGGGGAAGCATGCATCCCCGTGTCTGAGTAGGCTGGAGGGACACAGCAAGCAAGTGATCAGAAGAGCACTCCTAGATCTGCAATGATCTTGGAAGGCCCAGCCCACTGTGGGCAGCGCCATCCCTAGGCAGGTAGGCCTGGGCATGTTGGCAGGTAGGCCTGGGCATGTAAGAATGCTAGCTCTATATGAGCCAGAGAGCAAGCCAGTAAGCAGCACTCCTCCACAGCTTCTGCTCCAGTCCCTGACGAGTTCTTGTCCTGACTTCTCTTAGTGATGGACTGTGACCTGGGTCTCTCAGTGATGGACTGTGACCTGGGTCTCTCAGTGATGGACTGTGACCTGGGTCTCTCAGTGATGGACTGTGACCTGGCTCTCTCAGTGATGGACTGTGGCCTGGAAGTACAGTCCAAATAAAGGCTTTCCTCTCCCAAGTTGCTTTTGATCAGAGTGGTTTTTCACAGCAACAGGAAGCAAACCAGGACAGATACTGACATGTCCACCCATTGTGATGTCCCCAGGGTCCTTTGGGGCAATACCCAACTGTAGATTCTTAGATGGTTTTGGACAGACAAGGAGACTGGGGAGTGTAGTGAGTTCTGGAGATGGTTGGTGATGGTGGAAACAGAGCATCTTTGGGAGCCCTTGCCCATCAAGAGAACTTTTCAGGATGGTAGAGCTGCCTCCCTTGTCATAATTTCCCTTTGGTGAGTGCTGTGGGAATACAGGTGACTTCCCCACAGAGTGTCCTATATACCCTCAAATAATCCTGGGCCAGGATCCAGTTCAGGACTCTTTCCCAGCATCTCTGTGTGGTCACACTCTGGGCAGTGGAAGACTCTGCTCCTGAGTGCAGAGACCTAGCCATTCCTGACCTCAGACTGAGAGCCAGGCTTGTACACAAAGGACAGTATTCTGAGAGACTTTCTGACACACTTCAAGGTGAGGTCTGGATGGCTGTAGGCGAGGCAAGGGTCCTGTGCAGGCAAGTGAATCCTAGAGAAGGAGCAGCCCATACCCCACACTGTGAGCCCTGCCACTCTGGACAAGGAGCAGAGCTTCCAATGGAGGAGACTTGGTTTGAGTCCGACTCCTTCAGCAGCCTGTTCACCACTCTGGCCCTGGCCTGTTTTCTTCTGTGGAGTAAGAGTACGAGCCTCCCTGCTCTGAGACTGAGGGGTAACATCAGTGTCTTACACACTGTGAAGCTCCAATGGGATGGCTCACCCACCCAGAAGCTCTGACCTTCCTTTCATTCCCTTTGGTTGTCAGACCAGAGCCAGGCCTCCCTGTGATCACTAATTTCAACACAGACTGAAGTAACAAGCCTGTGCTGCCAAGTCATGGGATGGAGTGGTTCACAGGGCTCTCTTTGACCCACACCTGAGAATGACACTGGTTATTCCAGAGGCACCTTTCTTTACCCA
>LOJH01027074.1:0-11524 GCA_001685095.1 Ellobius talpinus
GATTGGGAGAAGATCTTCACCAACCCTGCATCAGACAAAGGTCTGATCTCCAAACTCATGTCTTAATTTTACAGCTTCAGGAGGTTAACTTCTCATCCATGACTGAGGAATTAATGACTGGTATCAGTATGAATTCTGAGAGTATTTCGAATGGGACAAGAGACAATGGTTTTACTCCTGAACTTATCTACCCAATGCATTTCAATGTGATCATTATTCATTCATGGGATCTACTGAGAAATTGTTACACTTTATACTACGTTGCCTAAGTGAGCAGCTTTAATTCATAGTTATATTTAACCATAATTTTCTACTGAACTAATTTTAATAAAATTATTTCCAAAGCCTTTACCTTACTATCTTAGTATAAGGGTATTCTCAAAAACCAAGAGAAGACGAGCACTGTTTCCAATCAATCTACAGCATGAATGGCAAATCACAACAGGTCTAACAGAAAGTACCTGTGCTCAAAGAATGAATCAAAATCATGAAATAAAAATAATTTCCCATTTTGTTGCATAGAGTTGGTTCTAATGATTATTTTTTTCAAAATCTTCTAGGCCAAAGTTATATCTACCATAATTTATAGACAAGTATTGCAAGGATTCTTTATCTAGCTGTTACTAAGTGATAGATTCTGCCTGTGTTTGAAAATCATGACTCTCTATAAATGTACTTCCATGATGATATGAATTGAATCTTTATGTGTTTACTAAAAGGAAAGTTATTTCATTTATTAAGAAAGTTAACTTCCTCACCTGACTTATACCACTTATTTTATAGCATCAGATGGTTTGGAAGAGGAGGTATGAATTCCTTACATTCCAAATCCTACTTAATGCCTGTAAGCACATGGAACTTAGTGAACCTCTGTAAGTTCCCAGTTTTTTTATGTAAAATGGCATGAAGGAAAAAATATCCTTATCATACAATTGCAGAAACACTCCAATAAATCTAAAACATCATTAGTACAGAAGCCAAAATAGCAAATACTTTTTTGTTTTATCCCCTATGTTCTTTGTGTTGTTACTACCCCTCATGGGTTTTTTCTTCAGTGTACAACACAGAAAAGAATTTTAATACTGAGCAATCTTACTTTACATACACCTGATAAATAAGTCTGTCAAAAATGAATGAAAATTCACAATCTCTACAAGAACTATATTTTTCTCTAGACTTTCTCATCACCGTCCCTATATAACAAGTCAGGTGATCGGAATTGTCCCTTCTGAGACAGAGCCCCTTCAGACACCTTCACGAAATGATATGGCATCATCCCCTTCACTTTTTATCGAAGGTCAGTGGAAGAAAATGTTCAAGTGAATAAAGTCTCTTCTGCTCTCTTTTTTTAAAGCTTCCATTCAAGGTACTGTCCATTCTAGTGTTTAATGTCCCTTAGACCAATACTTGCCATAAATTTTCCTTAGAGTTAGTTTTGGAGTTTTTACTACATCTGTTCTCTTTTTTTAAAGTAACTCATCTTTTATGCAAGCAGAAATGACTATAATAATAAATAGAAGGTTCCCTTCAACTTGTGTAGTTCTAGGGAGTTCTTAGCTGTTTTTTAGTCTCTGCCACTTAAATAACAAGACTGATGAATTCATCTTGCCTTTTATCTTTCAAACTAAAGATGGGTCCTGGGGTTTTTTGTTTGTTTGTTTTATTTTTTGTTTTAAGCATTTGTATTTTTAAAGATAGCTGGGGATAGTTTTATTGCTAACAAAATTTCTGAAAAAGGATTTTTTTGGAAACCAGAGGATTCCATAATTTCTGTTAGATCACACTTGTAAATCAAAGGCAGGGAAGTAGCAGACCTTTGACAATTATCTGGGCTACACAATTTTTTAGAAGACACTGTGACAAATGGGTCTTACACTTAACTAGATGCAAGAATTCCAGCATCTAATGTTGGGAAGAGGGGAGGAATGGGAACTGGGATTGGTATGTAAAATGACAGAATATTGTTTTCTAAAAAAATAAATTTAAAAATCATATTACAAATAGATACTTAGAACCAAATAACATGAATACTCATGGACACAGCGTCCAGTAAATCTAAAAACATTATTCTAAAAGTTAGCTATAACGATTTTAAACATGTCACTTTACTTTTTAAAATTATTGACTTAACCTTGAAATAACCAACATGTATATTACTGATAAATGGTTCTTTTTCAAAGTTAAAATTTAATGTCAGATTTGGCCTCTACTTCTAAAAAATTACAAATAATTATGAATCCCCTGCTATAATAGCAACAAAAAATGCATGATAACCTGTGGCTGTGGTTCCCAGGAAGTATTTTAAAGTTTAAATGATTTTCTGTGATGCCATCATTAATCTCCCCACAGTGAGAAGCTATGCATGTTAAAAATAGGAAAAGTTCTACAATGTGCGTATGGTATAGGGCTTGAGATAATAGTCTACTTCAAGGGTGGCTATTGTGATGTATTTGTCACTAAAGCACAGCAGAATTCTGGAGTTCTGCTGCTTGAAACTGTATGTGGAACAACGTCTTGGCCTAATCAACATTCATGCATTTGTTTCCATCATTCACGCTTCATGAGCAAGGATGCTGCCTTCAGCTGTCAGAGTGATGGTCTTGCCTGGCGTCATTCTGTTGTCATCCTCTTCCTGTTTATTTTATTGTTGTTGTTGTAAAAATGCCAATAGTTTGTTGAACTAGTTGATAAGGTTTTTCCTAAATCTTGGTAGCTTATAACATAACAATAACAGTAGTTTCTGTAAAAGTCAAATTAAGACATCTTAGTTGATTAGGTACAATTACCATTGTGTAATTAAAGTCATCTAATGGGTATTCATTGAACTCTGGGCTAAATATAGATTAGCACTGAAGCTCAAAACTCCACGACTTTCCAGTTCAGGGTCATCATTAAGCTAGACTCTAAAGAGTCTACTCTTAGATTTTTATTTTAACTTTCTGAAAAAGGGGATTAAATGTAAACATAATTAAAAATGACTGTCTTCTACATTCTCTTTCTGTTAAATTAACCAAAGGAACGCATTTCTGAAGACTTCATTCTCTACTTGCTAGATTCATGGTGATGTTCAGGTTAACTCAGAACATTTGAAAGCTTTCCGAAGTTTAAATTGTATTAATACTATGAAAATCTAAGAGCAGGCTTGCATTAACATAATTATCAAAGATTTAAATAAAAGCAGAACCTTGACAGGAACTTCAAACATCATGAGAAAGAAATCAATTTATAGCAACAGCTATTTTAGAAGAGATAAAAATGAATTATAATAGTCCACACTGGCTCTAAAACCTCAGGTCATTATTAATAAATATTGTCTCTATCCTAAGGTATCCAGAGCTATGAAGCTAGTGTTAAATAGTATGTATTAAGAATTAATTTTGTTTTCAACCAAGATTCCTACAGGAGGAAGATTTATGAAATTGTTCTGACTGTGTTTTCCCCCTTACGATATTTGATCCCAGAGGCACATTTTAACTAAATTTGACAGCAGGAAAGAGAGTCCAAAGCTAAACAGCATAACGCAAGTTTTTGAAACAGGTGACAGCTAATGGCCTAAACAGCTCACATTAATAATCAAATGCTGGCTACCCTGTGGATCACAACTGTGTGCTAATGAGGAAAGCCTTGCTTTCTCTCTAGGCAAGCAGCTCTCCAGGAAGCTTCTAAGGTTTCTAAAATCTGATGAAAATGCAAGAAGGGAAGGCAATGGCAACTGCCAATCACCGTGATGATGTGCATAAAACTTATGAGAAATATCATTGTTTGTATTAATTGTACTTCGTTTATGTTACTCATTTAAACCAATTTTTAAAAGACCTTTTTAAGTACTGCAAATTTTGAAATACTCTGATTAACTGCCATAAATATTATTGTAGTTATTATTTTCCTCAATCTCAGATAATTTTCAATTCTTTCAATAGTTGTCATTTGTTATGTGTGTGTTTGGGGGGCGTACCAGTGCATACGGCACATCTGCATGTGTGGAGGTCAGAGGACACCTTGTAAGGGCATGGATTCTCTCCATTCACTGGCTCAGGTGATGAAATGAGGCTATAAAGCTTTTCAACAGGTACTTACCTAAGGTAACTTGCTGACCCTAAATTATGATTTCCCTGTTATCGTTTTCTCCATTTTGTCTTTTTGTTTCTTTGCTTTTTTCTGAGATAGGGTCTCTCTACATTGTTCTGGCTCTCCTGAAACTCACTATGTAGTCCTGGCTTTGAACTCACATAGATCTACCTGTCACTGTCTCCTGAGTGCTGGGATTGAATGCACATTTCACACCAGCTGTTTTCTGCTCTTAGAAGAAAAAGAAGACATATTTTCTGTGGATGCCAAGTCCTTAGTTCTCTTCTTTTGGCCAAAGGTATTTCTTTGATGAAGATAGACCTCAGTTTCTCTGTTATCTGTAGGGAAAGGGTTGTCGTTTCCAACATGGTATGCACAGGCAGCAGTGTATGCTACAAGTGAAATAGTGCTCACCCCACAATATGTCTCCATGGTTCAATTTAAAAATATGGTCTCACATTCAAATACATTGTACCTGTTGAGCATGGGGCCAAAGGCCTTTAAGGCCAGCATTGGGGGCAGAAGCATTTGGCTCCCTCCAAGTTTAAGACAAACATGGTCTACATAGTGGGTTCTAGATCAGCAAGGGGAACATCGTGAGACAGTGTCTCACAAGCAAATAACAGTAGCAAAATCTGATGGAATTGATTCTTCATGAATTATAAGCATTGATGGATTTCCTTGGTACTTACTAGTTTCACTCTCTCTTTTTTAAGACTTTGAAAGATATTAGCTGTAATTTTCTTGTAACTAGTAGACAACTTTAGGTCACTTCAATTTTCTATTCATTTCTATAAAACATAATTATTCCTGATTCTCGATTATTAACAAGTGATGGTTTTTGCTAGTCTAAATTGTTATTTTATAGCTACATTAAAAGATACAGCCATTCTTATTGCTGGAGAGATGGCTTGGCAGTTAAGAGTACTTTTGGCTCTTGCAGAGGGTGGCTGTTTGGTTCTCACAACCATCTATAACCCTAAAATTACTAATATTTATGCATATTTTAAAAAGTCTATTCCTTTATTGGTAACTCTTAATAAATGATTTTACAGTTTTCTCAGTAAACATTTCTCCTTATTGTTTCTTTATAGTTAGTGGCATCTATCTTTAAATTTAAACTACAATGTAAAGGGCATTGGGTTTAGGAAGGAACAGCACAGAACAAAACTCCACTGAAGCCAAACACAAACGATATGAAAGTATTACTGCATTCATTTTTACTGTTAATAAAAGCAGACTTGCAAACAAATGCTCTTTCTCATAATACCATGAAACAGGGCTACTATAAGGAAGGCTGTAACAGAGGACCAAAGAGCACAAATATGAATTCTCAAGCAATGCTGTGGCTTATAACACTAAAATCAAGTACTGTCCAGGTCAAGTTCTTTTAAATTCTCATGTGTTAATCCCTGCCTATTTTCTCTCCTGGCGCCTACAAGTGTTTCTTGGTTTGCACATGATTCAACTTTTCTTCTGTTCTCTGCCTCACACATTCTGTTACTATCGTTTTCCTGAATTTCTCTGTTTCGATAGATTCATGTACTTTAAAGTAAGATACCAGTCGAAAGATATTTCATGTCCACCATACTCTAGTGCGGCCTCAATTCTTTGTACCTTGCCTGTCCTGACACTGTTTACAAATAAGGTCATATACTATGTCAATCAGTTAAAATCTCTGGCCATGGGAAACCAGAGTTGTACTATAAGCAAAATAATAATAATTATTAATATTATTCTTAATAGTATTGAAAGAGCAACAAATGGAAGTAAAAACCATCAGGCTTAAAAAATAAGCAGTAGAAGGATGACTAAGGATCTAGCACTTAGCTGTATTTGAGCTTCAGGATATTTGTCAAGAGAGTCATTACCCAGAACAGATAATGTTTGCTATTATAATATGAAAATTGAATGTATTTCTTAATTTATAAATATTGCTAATGTACACAATTTACAAAATGCTAGATGGAATAAATTATGGTTTATTGCATAAATTATTATGCATTATACCTATCATGTATTCTTTTAGAATATTACCTGTTCCTTTTTATCTTTCCTGAAGAAAGCTATATTTTTTTTAATTTTGAAAATTGCAATGCAAAATATATGTGTAAATAAGGATCTACGGAACTTACCAAGTCTCAGCATATAAGCCACGTTAAACCATTGCTGAATGGAGAAAATGGCATGAATGGAAAAGGTATGCTTAGGGCACAGTGAAGATACATATCTTCCTATTGTAATCAGAGACAATAGCAATAATCAAAAAGAAAAGATGTCAAAACAGATTATTGCCTTTTACATTTTTAAAAATCTTAATTCAATGGAGCTATTTTCAAATATGCTGTGATTATTAACCTTTTCCCCACATCCTGCCAGCATCAGAATTGTACTCTTTCTCTCCTTTCCCATTCTGACTGACCTATCACAATGTCATTTTCTTCATTTGTAAGTCTTCTTTATATATTCCATGTCTGTGCATTCAAAAAACATATAAAGTCTTTTTATTGCTAACCTAAATGTCTATGAACTTTAAAAATATTTTAACTTGGCATCAATTTTCTTAGAATATGTCATTCCTGGATGTATATGCTTTGCTGTGATTGAATTATAAAACATCACCAATCTTAGGTAAGGGGAGGTGATGTAGTCAATGCTAATATGTGGTTGAGATGAGGGCTTGGCTGAGCTTGTCTTTTGTTAACAAAGACCCCAATGTATTATGTTCAGTATGGTTTCCTTGAGTTTTAGTGAACACACTAGATTCTACATTACAGGTGTTTTTGGTAAAATATTTCTTAAGTCACTTCTAACCTTCAGTGGACAAATGAATCCACAGATAATTACTGTAATTTGTAAAGTATCTTGGGCTTTATGTATAATAAAATACATGTGTTTATTTTCTGACTCATTTAATGTTTTATGTACACCAAGATATACTGGTTTAGATTCATGTATGTGAACAGTGAGGGGAGAGATATTACAGTGACATAGATAACTGTTACTGCATACAAGCTTCAAATCCCAATTCTCACACAAAACAGAGATGCTTTTGTGGAACTCCTAACATTAGGAGTAAGGGTATCTCTGACTCTTTTGCCTGCTCTTACAACTTTATTCGTCCTCTCTGGTTGCCTTGTCCACCCTCAATATTAATGCTTTTGTCTTGGCTTGTCTTTTGTTTTATACTGTTTACTGTACTTTATGATAAAGGTACTTTATGATAAAAGAATATGTTTCATAAAGAAAAAAACAAAAGAGATGGAATTATAACAAAATCAGGTTAATACAATCACTATCAAAGAAGAGTAAAAAAAATATTTACATGGGATAAAATACAGCAAAATGAAAAGTACCAGGGTTCTGCAAGCATCTTCTGTCCCCTCAAGTGTATGGATGTATACTCCACTAATATACTCTGGCTAGAGACTATGGCTGGTGATTTGATACTGTGGGAGCATTTTGAAGCATCACTAGATGCATAGAAAAAACTGAGATTTATTAGCTAAACCAGGCACCCTGTGAGGATCCATAGGTCCGTTACGAGTGAAGAGGGGATGCAGTGATGTCATGAGCTAGCAGGACACCTTCCCTCTACCTCTAGTTCCATTGTTGTTACCTCTGTTGTTTGTTATTTAATTTTGCCTTTTTTATTTAGAAAAGCAAAACAAACAAACAAAAAACATAACAAATATCCTTGGCCAATCAATAATCAAATCTTCATCAAGTATTTGTATGGTTTCCAGACTTCTAGAGACAACTAAGGATAACAATTGAAAGCTAATACAAAAATGTGTTGCTGAGCTTAGAACTAAGAAACTCACTAAGGACCTGGAAGATCTTTATTATGAACAAAGACCTTTAAATGCATATGTAGAAAACTGTTATACACAGATTTAAAATTAAAAACATAAAAATTAGATTGGATTATATCTAAGTTTGGATAATTCTTGGCTCTTTTGAGCTAGAGCTAGGTAGGGTTCAAAGCCTGACCCAAAATAAATGAATGAATGAGTAAATAAATAAAACACAGGAAAAATAACAAATTATGTAAACTATATGAATATATGAAGCAAAGTAAATGCCTAATATGTTTTGTTCTTCTGTAAGAAAATATCAGTTATTTGATAATTTCTAAAGAGTAGAAATTTAGGGGCTAGTAAGATAGTCTACCATTTGGAGCACTTAGTGTTTATTTCTTCAAACCCAGGTATGGCTCCCTCAATTGGCCTTTTTGGGCACCAAGGAATGCACATGGTTCACATGGATAAGAGCAGTAAAAACAATCACACATATAAGATCAAAATTAATATATATTTCAAGAAGAATATAAGTTTACTCTCACATTTGATAGGTTTGGAAGGTGTCCTGCTAGCTCATGACATTCTTTGGTTTGGAGTAACATCAACCAAAGAAAAGAAACTCTTCTCCTCACTTTTTAATGACAAACAGGGTAGGAAACGTAAAATACCCTTTCTACAATAGAGTAATTATCAAGAGGCCGAGCAATTATGAGCCATACATTCTGTAAATTAAGCTCCTAATACACAAATCCAGAAGAGTAAATTCATGCATGAGTTTTAGCCATCCAAGCATGAGGAATAACCTTAGAACATAAGCATTTGATAACAAAATATTGTGAAGGTACTTAAGATTAAGCTTATAAAATATTATGAAAATGAAAGACAGAAAATAGGCAAGAAAGCTATATTTTAAAAATTGAAATGTGCAAGAAAGTTTATATTCCCTCCTGTGTCCCCTACCTCATTTACTACTGCTCCCCCACCTCATAGTCTCCTACTCAAAGGAAAAAATAAAAACAATCATAAATAGATTACATACATGGATAAATATAGAGTAGATTAACCAGAAAGAAATAATTTCTAAACGGCGGATGGTTTTTTTCCATTAAAATTAAAAGACAAAGATGGAGAGATGTCTCAATCATTAAAAACACTGCTTTTGCAGACAAACTGAGTTCAGTGCTCAAGAACTCACATGGTGGCTCACAAACATCTGCAACTCCAGTTGTAAGGGATCTACAAAAATCTTCCGGCCTCCCTGAGTATTGCATCTTGTGGTGTGCAAAACACTCACACAACATGAAACAAACAAATAATTCTTTTTTTAAAAAAAAAGCAAAAACCTTACATTGTTGTAAGATATATTGCAGTGATTATATTGAAGATATTGCTGTGATTGATGTAACAAGACACAAGATCTTTTTCGCATTCTCAGGCCCTATGTTTGGACTTACAAGTATACAGGCCCCACATGTGGCACCATACGTAAATGAATCTTTCTGTCTGCCAGTCAGCTCCCAAATGATGACAAAGATACATTATTAATTATGAAATCTTGACCTTAGACTTGTACCACCAGCACTTATTACTTAAATTAACCCATTTATGGTCAACTACATTTTGTCTTTTGATCTTGAACTACATTACGGCTTTTGATCTTGTCTCTGTATTGTGCATCCTCTTTCTTTTCTGTGTGTGTCTTGTTTCTCCTGAGTTTGTAGATTTTGCCTCTTCTTTCTCTCTCTGTCTGAAATTCTCCTCTATACCTCCTGATTATCTATAGACTATTCAGCTTTTTATTACATGAATCACAGCAATATATCTTTTTTAATGAATAAATGAACTGAAAGTATAACCTTCCTTTTTCTATCCTGTTCTCTCGGTTTTTAAAATGACGGGCATCTCCTCTATACTGGGCAGCTCGTAGGAACGGAAGCTGAGGATGGAGTATTCTCTGCAGGCATTCTCCATAGAGTATTTCTGTAGCTGCTGGCAGTTATCCCCTGACATCAGTTTGGTTCAAGGATACAGCCTTGAAAAGATAGCAGATGCACAACAGGCCAGCAGATTTTACGTTTCTTTCTCCAGTCTCAGTGCTCCACCTGCATTTGTATAGAGACAAAAAATATAAAATATATTGACATGTTTCCCGTTAAGTATTAATGCCTGGTCTTTCCCCATTCAGCAATACCTCAGTAATTATAGCTTGCTGATAAAGCATTTGTTGTGTTTTCTGTAAGTTCCTTTTGGTGTCTAGCTCATTTATTTTTAATTCCTACTCTCCATGATTTTTATCACATTGATATAGAAACCAGTTAACATGGTCTATATCTCTAAAGTAAAGTAAAAGGGAAATAAAGTAATGTTTCCTATACTGGCATTAATTTCTGTTCCTTTGCCTTCCAAGTCAATCATTATTTGCTATGTAAACAATTTGACTTTGGAACTCCCTGTTTAAGTTGTGAGATGATAACACCTTCCATATAAATGAAAGATTACTTAACTAGGTCAGGCAAGTTAAAACCATATTGTTTAAAGTGCCTTCATGATTTATCTTTAACCAGTATCATAGAGAGAAAAATTTTAGATAACTTTAAGGGCAATGTCCCAAATTTCATTTTTTTAATGTTTGGTCAAAGAAAATACTGGAAACAATATGAATTGGCCCTATTAACATTTTATGTTTGGACTTAGGACTCTGAAGATCTCTTTTTTCTAATATGCACTGTACTACATGAGAGGCTTTGATCAGTTCTTATATGAATAAGTAATGTTGCTTTCAGAATTAAGAGGAAAAGAAGCCTCAGGATATGCATTATATGATAGTAAGTACTAAATAAGTCTGAATTCTCAGGGTTTGAGCTTCTATAAATGCTAAGTAGCTCTCAATCCAAAAAATGTATCCCTGGTTTGATTTTTTATTTAATTAAAATATAATTACATAATTTCTCCCCTCCTTCTCATGACTCCAGCCCATCTCAAATTCCCTATACTCTCTTTCAAATATTCCCTTTTTAATAAATTTACTATTTAATAAAAAATAAAATAGTGAGGTCACTTTTGCCTATGTATAAGAGCACTGTTCCCCTACTGTATTGCTGTAGAGAATTTTATAACACATCATCTCTACTATCAACTGATATTGAAGATAAAAATATATTAAATCAAATTATGTAAGAGTCAAAGTCACATTTCAATGTTCCTAATAGTTAAAATGTAATAGAAGCTTGATTTTAGGCAGTCTTGGAAACAATACACAGTATATAAGAGAAACTACTCTCTAATTTACTCAGAGTCACCTGCCCTCCAGAGTTATCTGTCTAAAGTAGCATGTCTTGTTCTTTTCATGTCAAGCTGTCATTGAAGCTGTTGTCATCTTTAATCATAGCTGCCTCTTTCTGTGGGAAACTTAAGGCCTGGATCTGAAGTTCTGGAGTTGAACACATGTTTATGCAGAGGAATGCTATTTAATTCACAGTCTGTAATGTTTCTCACGAGGAGTCTACACCTTTGGTGAAAAGTGTTTCATTTTTACCTGTTGGCAGCCTGATGACACAAAGTATTTGCTCATAATACCACAATTCCCTGCCTGCGAATTGTCACTGGGCTCAGAAAATTGTTAGTAGAAATGTCCATCCTGAACGTGTAAATAG
>LOJH01027074.1:18267-35938 GCA_001685095.1 Ellobius talpinus
AGCAAAATTTTTAAGTTGTCTAATAACCTTTTGTCTGTAATACAGGGAGGATGGAGCACTCAAAGTTAAATATGTGATGTTCTAATCTCGGTTATCCTCAAGGAGGTCAGAGCTGATTAACAAAAATCTATGTGATGGAATCTCAAAAAAATGTGGTGGCATGACCTATTTCAGTAATGGCATCACACATATGGGGCATAGAAAACTGCTGTACCTCAGTTAGTGAGTCCCCACAGCTCCAAAGATGCTATTTTTTTCTATTTAAGCATAAAGCATATCATTTCATCTTTCTATTTCCTAAAAGGAAGAAAGGGTGAGGCATACATAACACATTGAAGTGAAAACCACCCTTTCCGGGTAATTAATATCAAATATAAAATATGCACCCTGAAGTCTTACAAGCTCAGATACAAAAATGTAAAAATTCAAACTTCCTAGAAAAATAATTAAAGGTGGATAAAAGAATCGTGGCTAGGTTTCAAACCTAATCTTGAAGAGGATTTGACTCTAAACTCTGTAATTAAGGCATTTTTAATTCTCATTGTTTCCCAAAATGCGTGCTACACGAAAATTCATTGATAAATATGTATGAATCTCTGAAGGAGTTAATGAGTTACTCCCATGGTCTCATCACAAATCTTTCAAATATCTGAGATTTTATAAAGAGAAGGCTATTTAATCACTTTCGTTTTATCTTTCTTATGCTTCCTAAAATAATATAAACTCACATATATACATGATCCATGCATACTCCATGTATTTCCTTTGGTTCAAAACCTGATATCCCTGTAAATTTAATCTTTGCATTACACACAAGATGAACGCTGTATTACTCACAGAACTCAATATTTAATGAATTATTTTTAATGAAGTGGAAGGGTATATGTATGCATAAGATAATTATGAGCATATTATATTTGTGGTAGATACTATAACAGTATTTTTAACATCCCCCTAATAATTACATTGTTATTCCTAATGGTAGAAAAATATATGGACATTGTAAATAGGGAGTATTTCCAAGAAGTCATTCTGGGAAAAATTGGTAGATCAGAATGTGTTATGTAGCTCAGTTACAAACTCATTTTCATATCTTTATCATATTTAAGATCCTAAGGAACAACTTTTTAGTGATAAAATTCGTTTCCATGCATGCAAATTGAGTAATTGTGTATCTAATTGCCCACTTAGTTTGTAGTTGAGTAATTATTGTCATCAACTAGCCCGTTTGCACCTTAAATGAAGACCAGGTGAAAATGTTAATTAGATTAATGATTTTAAATATTTTTTGTTATTGAAGAAAATTGTTTTCCTGATCTTGCTGCAGTTTTTCAATTGCAGTAAAAAAATCATCTCCTCTTGGTCTTCCAATGTTGAAGCCCAGGATTCAAAGATAAATTCAAACAGCTGATTGAGTCAATAGCACTCATTAAGGAAATCATTGCTTAAAGGCTCATCATTAATATGTAAAATGCTATCTTAAGTCAATGCAAGTTAGAGCTCATGGAGTAGGACAAAGGTGGGCGGTATATAAGAAACCTAGTAGGTACAGCCATTTGATTCTTAGCCTGAAAATCTTGCCACCTAAATTCATCTCTGTAAGTATGAATATCATCAAAGGGCATAGTCATGTTTGTAATATAAAATATAAAAATACTTAAATAATACTCTATTAATATCACTCATTTTAAAATAAAATTTAGAAATTTTATATTAACAGCAACAGTACCAAATATTTACTTTTGAAACTAACCTAAAGAATTTACAGCCTAGCTCTCTCAGTATATTTGTTTTATTGACCAGTTGACTTTTACGATGATGACTCATAACTTTTGAACTACAATGACAGCACAAAACAATTCAGAGACTCACCATAAGCATGCACTGTATTGAGAACCCTTGGCAAAATAACTCTAAAACTTACCAAAATTTGTGACATTCTAAGAAGGATCAACTTCAATTCATTAATATTAAATGTCTGTTCAAAGCCTTCAATTGCTTTAAAATGTATGTTCAAACAAATCATTTTAATATCCTTGAGGTATAACCGACATAGTTCCCTTTAATATGTCAATTGAGTAGAAACAAAGTATCAATAAACTGTTAGGGTATGGTATTCAGCCAATCAGCAGTACTTGTGGAGATCCTAAAACTAACTTTTCATTGTATTTCTGTGACTCGTGTTTTCAAAATTTAATGAAAAATGAATTAAGGAATTAACTAAAAGTGGAAAGTGTCTTAGCTGAAAATAAAAGTCTGAAAAAAGAAAAACATTTAGTAATAGTTGCTTCTGAATTAACAAAAAATGTCAGTCAAAAATTCAAAACAAAAATCCAAACAAATGAAATCAATCAATCAATAAATTTCCCCAAAAAAGTTATCCAATATTCTGAGTAAACAAGGTTTTCTCCAAATCCACAATCTATTTTACAATATCACCTGTTATGGTAAATTCACTGTGATTGACAACTGAATGCATTTCAACTGGCCTTCTGTTCCTTAGCTGAAAGGAAAATATAATAAACTCTCCAAGCTTTGTAATGATCTCCTGTCTGCTAAAGCCATTGACCTCCTATTTAATATTCCATCAAGACAAAAATTCAGCTCTAACCTCAGAGGAGAGAGCAAGATCTTGGTTTGCAGTTTAAAACCTCATATTCTGTAGCAGTCTGCTTAAGAACACCTTTCAAGCCTTGCTTTTGACATTTCCCCAAAATTGTCTGAAATATATGCAATTTCTTTTTACTTTCCTATTACATTGTCATTTGATTATTGCTATGGTACGTTACTGTAAAATGGAAAAAAGAATAAAAGATATGTTTAGTATACATTAGACTATTGTAAACAATTTGATTTAAAGATTTGCAAATCGCTAACTAATTCTTCATGACTTCAATGTTAAATAAATTATTGAATTTTATTAAACAGAACTGAAGAAAATTATTTTTATTGTGAAGTAGCATATTCGTGTTAAAACTTTAAACTTGAATTAGCTTAAATCTTAAATTTGACCTAAAATTTATCGCATCCAGTAATTAACATTACTTATGTTCTCATTGAGGTAGAATACATAATGAAAGTTCTGAATTTTAAGTCACAGTGAGACGAACAATGAACTTGATTTCTAAGTTTTAACTAAGTTCTTTTCATTTTGGAATGATATAGTTCTTGGTAATGTTTATTTTATTACTAAGTCTCAATTTCATTAAAATCTAAATATTTCTTTTGCACAGGGGTTGGACACATGTCAGAGAAGGGTGGGAGATCAGAGGACAATTTTCCAGAATAGCTCTTTCCTGTTCTGTGTTGAGTTAAAAGGTCCACCTGTGGCTGATATGTTTGGCATCAAGCACCTGAGCCTATTTACCCACCGAGCCATCTAAACTGACTCCCTTTTACTCCTCTTTTATTTCATTTCTGCACATATGATTATGTGTGGTATGTATGTTTACAGGTGTGGGCTTATGTTTAGGGGATACCTACATGAGGAGGTATATAGAATGTAAAGATAAATGTTTATCTATATTGTATTTAATTGGAACTAAAAGGTAAGTCTTAAAGCCAGGGAATGAAAAATTGTAATAGAGTTACATTATTTGACTTCCACATAAATATTTATCGGAGAATTTCTGCCTTCAGATGAACCCGCTACATCCTGGAACTGTTGTTTAGCAAGTGAATTATATCCTGCTTGTGCAGTTTGAGTACTGTTTACCATTTTGTCAATTCAACCTTAGAGTAAGTAGATGAATCAAGGTATAAGTATTTTTGCATTTTTAATGGGGAATTTATAGACATGCTAAATGAGAATCTACCTCCTTTTTCATAGTGCTCTGTCTTCAATGGATTCTTTGTTTAAAAAGAAATCTTAGTGTTCAATATTTGTCTTCTTTGTTAGTTCCTTTGATAGTATTTCTAGGCAATATTGTGTGACTTTCATACAGAACCCCATAGTTTTTAAACTCGAAAAGCCATTTTCACATTATTATACCATATAATATACCATAGGGACACATTTACCTGAAATATATTGCGTTTTTTAGTAGTCAGTCAGACTATGGCCTTCAACACCACTGCCTCCATCAGAGCCTCTGCATATGCCTAATTTTGGAAATATCTATTAGCAGATGCCATTTTGCTCTACAGTGATATTAGCATTCCATGTCAGACTGAATTAATTGATTGAATATAGTAGAAGAGTGACTTCCATAGAAAATGCAAGCTGCCTGCAGGAACAGGAAGCTTTATTTGCAAATTATCAAATTTTTGCATCAGACTTGTTTGTTCCATGTCCTGGCATTCTCTAGCAGTCTTTACACACAAAATCTATTTATTAGATAGGTGTTTAAAAATTAAAGCTCAGTACAAACACTTTGAGCAGCTGATTAATCCAAGCAACCTTTATAACCAGTAAATTCAGAGAGTAAACTTTATATTTTTAATTTAGTTATGCATAACATTAGACAGTCACCATTTTCACATGAAGAAATGTATTTAGAGGCAATACAGACTGATGACACAGGGAAAGCAGCAATCACTATAACATCTTGTAGTGCAATATTACATTAGTTCATTAAAAACATGGTGGGGTGACAAAACTTCCTATATAATAATCATTTAAAAAACACATAGAGACAGAGGCAGAGACTCACATCAGAGCACTAGACTGAGCTCCCAAGGTCCACTTGAAGAGTGGACGGAGAGTGGACGGAATGAGAATATGAGCAAAGAGGTCAAGAACCTGAAGGGTTCATCCACTGAACAGTTTACCTGAGCTAATGGGAGCTTACCAACTCCAGCTGGACTGGGAAGAAAAAAGCATAGGACCAAACTAGTCCCTCTGAATGTGGTTGACAGATGCATGGCTGGGGCAGACTGAGGGGCCACTGGCAGTGGCACTGGGATTAATCTCTACTGTGTGTACTGACTTTTTGGGATCCTATTCTCTTTGGATGTATACTTTGCTCAGTGTATATGTAGTAGGGAGGGGCTTGGAACTTCCACAAAGCAAAGTGCCTTATCCTCTCTTAGGATTAGAGGTGTGTGGGGTGGGAGGGTGTGTGGGAGGGAATGGGAGGAGGGGAGGGAGTGGGAATTTGGATTGGCATGTTTTTTTCAAATATCTATTAATTAAAAATGTTAACTTTTTATATCTTTCTGTCAGTTTTCTCTGTCTTCTGTGGGTGAAAGAAATATGTATTATATAGCTATATGTGTATTTATGCATAATTTGTCAGTACAGTTTCACATATTATACAGGATTTTCTAAGTTAATAAGAGAAAAACTCATTATCAGTTTCATTCCTCTTAGTTTGTAATCAGCGGCTCTCATTCTCTGTTCACCATTGCCTATAGCAGACTGCCTGACCTAGAAGCTTCTGGTGATTCATACAACATTAACACAAATACACACCTGCACATACACACACACACATACACACACATGAACTCTGAACTCTGACTTCCATACAAGCAACACAAGCTAGGTAGTCTGCACACATGTGTACACACACATGTAAACAGTCCACATGAAACTGAATTTTTTAAGTAGAGTAAGAGATCAACTGGCTTTAAGATCACAAATATTACTCTTAGACTCTAAGTCACCAGAACCAAAAGAGTAGGCAATTGTAAAATAGGAAAAGAAAATCACATTTTTTCTTTCATAATAAAAGCCAATTTAAATAGTTTTTGTACTAACTCTTGAAAGTATAAATCTAGTAGATAGATGTCATGATACAAGGCAAAGCAATGTGTATTAATCAACTCTGTGATTCTTACTTAATTCTTGGATTTGCAAAGTGGCCTAAGCAACATCATTTTAAATTAT
Organism: Ellobius talpinus; assembly: GCA_001685095.1. Lineage (NCBI taxonomy): Eukaryota > Metazoa > Chordata > Mammalia > Rodentia > Cricetidae > Ellobius > Ellobius talpinus. The sequence goes on from LOJH01027074.1 coordinate 24,098, forward strand.
GTTCAAAGGACTATATAATCTTCCTAATGCATTGTATGTATCCATGAAAGATCATGCATTATAAATGATGTATAAAAAATCCTAAAAATTAAGTAAGCTAGGTTATTTTAATAATTATTTTATTAATAGATAAACCTAAAAATGCAAACTATTCTGTGAACCATTCCTTTAATATTGAAAGAACAATGTGACTCTATATAGCAAGTGCATTGCTTCTAACACAAACTGACGAAGCATATCTTGGGTTTCCTTTCATCTGTGCAAGGGGTGATTCTTGGCATGTTTCACTTGGTCCTCTCACGACTTTCTCTATGTCATTTCCTTCTGTTTCTTTGATTTCTCTGTTACTTCCTTTTACTGCTTTTGTTTTGCTTTTATTCTAGATTCTCATGCTTTCTTTAGGTAAAGTCATTCACTTATTGACTTTATCCCAAGAAACAAAGTTCATTTCAAAGCAATGACTTTTTATCGTGCCTATAGTAGCATCTAGGGTACTAACTAGGCATCAGCTTTACAGAAGTCTTATGACATTAATTAATAGAAAAGAAATTCTGTGCATTATTGCTTTAGTAAAGCAATTGTTCTGGAAAGTGATACAGAGAAGCATATAGCTTCATAAGTTCTCAAAATATGCAGAGAAGAGTATAAGGAAGGAGCCATGAATTGGCAATAAATATTTGCACAAATGATAAAATGTTCTGCCATCTTGTGGGCTTTTACAATCTGTCCTGATCATTTAAAACCTTACAGTGTAAAGCAATAGCATATCTTTATCTCACAATAAAGTAAAAAGAAACCACTCAGAGCTTAATAGCAAGGAATTCCAATATGCATTTCAGTATTCCTATGGAAAATGAAACTAATAAATACATGAGAAGTGGCTAATTTTCACCTAATCAGAAAAAATATAAAAATTATCTGAAAACTGTGTCTTAATGCTCTATGACTTTTTACAAAGATTTTCATGTAACCAAATATCACTGAAAAGATATTGACTTTCTTATTTTAAATCTATTTGTCAACAATTTTTCATAAAGAAATAAGACCAATAAAATGTAACATCTTTGCTGTGAGATGTTTAGCAGGAAATTGCACTCCCACATAATGCTCTGTGTAACTTCCCCAGGAAGATATTTTAGAGAATTTTAAGAGCATCATTTTTCTTGTGGTTGCTTCTAGATTAAGACTAATTTAAAAGAAATTGATTTCCTCTTCATGAGTATATGCAAAGAACTGCTAATCATTATTTCCATCTCCAAAGTGCTAGGTTTACTGCTGTGTGCCACCTCACTCAGTGTGCATACTGATGAGGATTAGCCCCACAATCACAAACACTATACAGTTGACACCCATTATCAGCCCTTGGTTTCAGTTAAATAAATAAATAAATACTGCTCCTACAGCTAATACTACTACTAATTATTACTATTATTATTCTTTTCAGAATAACAGAATTTTTCTGATGACATTCAAGACAAAAATGAATAGAACAGTATTTAGATTTTACGTATTTGAATCTTCTGGTAGTCATCAGAAACACCTATGCATATGCTCATTTTCATTCGGAAGCCCACTAAATAATATTCTGAGAAAATTGACTCTACAATCTATAGTGAGTAACCATCACTTCCTCTGGAGATCAATTAACCTGTTATTTACTGTCATTGATGCAACTTTGATGTGGGATTCCCCTCTGTATGCCCTAAACATCATTGGCTAATAAAGAAACTGTCTTGGGCCTGAGCAGGGAATAGAGGTAGTTGGGGAAAACTAAGCTGACCTTGGGAGAAGAAAGGCAGAGTCATGGAGGAGCCATGGTGCTGCCAGGTACAGAGGCACTGAAAGTTTGCTGGTAGGCCACGACCTCATGGTGGTGCACAGAATAATGGAGATGGATTAAATTAAGATATAAGAGTTAGCAAATAAGAAGCTAGAGCTAATGAGTCAATCAGTGATTTAAATAATATAGTTTCTGTGTGATTATTTTGGGGCTGAGAAGTTGGGAACCAACAATTGGCCTCCTTCCAACAGAACTTTTAAGTTCATCCTGTGTATATTGCTTTAAAAAATCTCCCTACATTCAAATTCTCTTATCTAAAGGATTTACTATTATTATTACTATTATTATTATTATTTTATTGTATCTGTCATTGTGTTGTAGGAATACACTCCAAGGCTTGCATATTTATTATTCTAGCTCCTTGTGACATCTGATTTTGTTGACCTTTTTAATATTTTTATATATTTTCTAGAGAGATGGCTCAGTGGTTAAGAACACTGACTGCTCTTCCAGATGACCTGGGTTCAATTCTCAGTGTCCATATAGCAGTTATCAACTGTCTATAATTCCAAGATCAGACACCCACAGACATATGTATAGGCAAAACAATAATGCATACAAAATAAAAATAAATGAATTATATATATTTTTGTTGACCTGCTTGTTACTGTATGCATGGTATTCAGGACCACACCTGCTCACACTAGGCAAGCATTGAGATATATGTATCTCCAGTTCTACATTATCATCTTTTTGAAAAAAGAATGTTTGGCAAGAAAAAGAAAAATAAATAAATAAATTTATAACTGGTCTAACTCTGCTAGACCAAAATTCTAAATGATACTTGTTACTGTATGCATGGCATTCAGGACCACACTTGCTCACACTAGGCAAGCATTGAGATCTATATCTCCAGTTCTTCATTATCATCTTTTTGAAAAAAAGAATGCTTGGTGAGAAAAGAAAAATAAATAAATATATAACTAATCTAACTCTGCTACACCAAAATTCTAAATGATAATAATGAGATGAAATTACTCTTGTTAGATATTATTTTCAAACAAAATTTACATCTTGTCATTAAACATAAGAGAGGAATATAGAGGAAGTAAAATTTAAAAGTCCAAAGATTGTTAAAACTGATATGCAATGGGACAGACAGAGAGAGAGAGAGAGAGAGAGAGAGAGAGAGGTTAGGCATTGCCAAACAAAGTACAAGTTCAGGGATCTTCAGCTGAACTGTAAAAATTATTTGCATTAAAGCACAGGGCTCTAATATGGCAAGGAACTTAGTTTAGTGGGGAAGTAAAGACCAGAGTCTTACCAAGGCTTGTAAGAATATACTGTCTAGAGCAAAAGGCTCTAACAAGAGAGATCATTCCTGAGGTATAAGACATGTGAAGGATATAGTATTGAATTGCATTAGATCAGAATACAGAAGGAAATGATTTTGGCACCAAAGGCAAAAAGAGACCAAAATTGCCAGAGGCCAAGGAAAGAAAACCATTATCTATAGCATAATTTTGAATTGTAATCTCAGTACAAATTAATAACAGAATCTGTAAAGGAAATTTCAAAATTAATTTTCTATCTTTCAGAAAACAGAAAGTACACTGTTGTAATTTTTCTCCCCAAATTAAGGCATTTAAAGTTTCTTTAACTATTTTCCTAATATTAGTTTGTATTTCTAAATTATAGATAAATCTCCTAAATCTGAGAAAAAAGGAAAGTTCGAGTTGTTAAAATAGTGAATGGTGCAGGCAGTAATTAAGTCATCTATTTCAGAAGGAGATCTGATAAAAGATATATCAATGTTCTCTGATAGTACTAGGAAAAAGTTGAAAAAGAAAGGCATTAATTGGAGTATGGTTTAGCTTTAAAAGACTATTGGAAGTATTTTGTACATATATTGAATCAAACAAAATATTTTTAAGAAAAGGATTGAATATTCTCCAAATTATTAAAAAGACAAGATTTAGCTATGTTGTATAAGTATTTTATTTAGAAGACTTATTCTAACTTTTTAAGTTTATCATTTATTTCATTATTTGGAAAAGGTATATGACCATGTATTAAAAAATATATAAATATATAAATGTATAAATGCATGTATTAAATCTGTGGATTTTTTAATTGAACCCTATTACATAGGCTTAATCAAGTAAAATACTTCTAAAACACATATCATTGAAATGAGAAAAGAGTCATCCTTGATGATTTAGCATGTACGATCTACATTTTAAGGTGGAATTCTCTAGTAAAAAAAAATCCCTAGTATGTTGGGGAGGTGGGAGACAGTAATGGGACAAGAGTAGGGACGGAAAACACTGGTCAGGATGTAAAATAAATGAATAAATTTAATTAATTAAAAATGAAGGATTCATTTTCAATTTGAAAGTAAAAGCTTATTTTGTTCATTCAAATGGGAATATCAAAGTATTACATCAAAATTAGCAACAATATATAATGAAAGGAAATTGCTGGTTCCCCTTTACATGGTTCAGTGGGATAACTGAATACAGACTTGTCACTTGGTTTTTATTCTTAATCCACTGTTCCATGAACTACAATAAACCTTGTCCCTCAAGTGACCTTGAATATTTAACCACCTGCTCCATTTGATAGGGGAACCCAGGGCTCCAAAAAGCTGGCAGCATAAGACCTGGAGAGGTTGTGCTGCTCACATATGTAAAGTTTACAGCTCAGGCTCAGGGAATGAGGGAATTGCTCAGCTGCTTGCCAGGACAGAGTCCTGAAATGTGGAAAAACACTTCCAAATAAGCTGAAGGTTTTATGGCCTCTGCTTGGCTCTCTTTGGGTAGTACCATTTTAAAGTGAGATTTAGAATATAGTCCCCACACTGGAATTCTTTCTTCAGGGAAAGCTGCAAGACTTTGAGAGAGACAGAGAGAGTTTTGAACAGCCTGGAGGTGACTTCTTTGTGTTTGCTCCCTGAATTAATCATGAAGAATGGACTTCCTATTTGAGAAACACACACACATACACAGACACACACACAGACACACACAGAGACAGACACACACAGACACACAGACACACAAACAGACACACACACATACACAGACACACACAGACACACACACACAGAGACACACACAGAGACAGACACACACACAGACACACACACAGACAGACACATACACACAGACACACACAGACACACACAGAGACACACACAGAGACAGACACACACAAAGACACACACACAGGTACACAGGTATATACACAATGGCACACACACAGACACACACAGACACACACAGGTATATATAAACACACTGGCACATGTTTCCTATTTGAGAAGCAAACACATAAACAGACACACAGGCACATGCACATATATTAACACACACAATTTGTTGTATGTGCAAACAGAGATGGACAAAAATCCTGAAACATATAGAGTCATTAGATTTACTGATTAACCATAATTTGAAGTTGTCTTTTATTATTCCTAAGACACTATACATATAAAGTATATATGATTGTAGTGTTTTATAGATCAATACAAATGTGCATATAACACACAAATTTGAAAGGTTTGAATGTTTAATAGAATGTAAATTATTAGAAAACTACAATTAACCTTATAAATGTATATTATTTTGTTATATGTAAAATATAACATGGAAAATGTACATATTTTAAATTAGCCCCAGATAAAATACAGATTTATAAAAACAAGCACTTTACTCTCAAGTAATTTGTGATCTGTCTTGCCAGCTAAAAACAGAGGAATATAGCTGGCTATACAAATTGACAGGTTAATTTTCAAATTTATGCTTAATATATACCTTTATATCTTCCTATGTTTGAGGGGCTAGGGACGAGAAGTTTCATTTTTTTTGTTTAGCTCTTAGTTGTTTCGATTGTAGAATTCTTTTGTTTTCTCAAAACACAATCTATGTATACAGTGAAGGAATAAAGAGTAAATATAAATGTTTGCTCCCACAATATCTAGAACAATATTTTGATGTTCCTAATTTTATGTTAGGGAAGTCACTTTCTTAGATAATTGAATGGCATGTCTATTCACCTGAATAAAACTTCTTGAATAATTTTTATCTCAGTATGTACAGAATACATGTGGTTTGAGTTATTAATGGACTGGAACTTTTCTTCCTCATATAGTCAGACACAATGATATACTGTTGTTTATTGAATAATGATAAGCTTTATAGAGATTTAAATTTAATGCTAGAAAATCCTTAAGTAGAAGTTTCTCACGTCTGTCTAAAGTGAATTGTTTTACTTGTATCCATCCCTGATTTTCATTTAAATCTATATGCTGTACACGTATTTGCTTGATTTTCAAAAGACTGCGAAATAATCTGTTCCTTGGGCTCTTTTAATATAATGGTGTAATGCGTTTGTCATTGTTTCTGTATAATAGTGTGAGGTTACTTTCCTTGCTTATGTTTTAAGACTTAAAATTGAAGTGAACAAGAGCCTCTCATTGAGGAAAATGGCAAAGCTCAAACTTCCCTTAGGGAAATTGAAGACAGTGATGTTTATAACAGATAAAACCCCAGCAGTATCCCATTATATTAGAAGAGTTCACTAAATAATTCTAGTTGCAATGTCATAATTGCAATGAAGGAAATTTTGTGACGATTGCAATTGGTGCTCTTATTTTGGTTCTTTCATTTGTGTTTTACGTTTCCAGCTTTCACCTCACTTCTTTGTCCACATGTCAACACTCCTGGCTTATGATTCAGACTCCTGTTATGTTTGATTTACCAGGGTAATGAATTCCCTACAGTTTTCCCGTGTTAAAGCTTTGCTTCCCTGCTTGTGTTTTCAGTGAGATGCTTTCTACTATAAAAACATCTTATTAAGGGCTTCTTGTTAGTTTTATCTTACATCTTCCTGTCTTAAGTGCCACTCGTTTATACTTGGTTATATAGGATTGCTACAAAAATTGATTTCTCACTCAATAGCAAAAGCATATTCATTAGATATCTTGTTTTGTTTTTCATTCCACTCAATAGTTTTAAGTCCCTGTTATCAGAATCAATGCACTTGAAATTCTTGAAGAATTGTGTAATTACTTGCCCTTGCTTAATAATGAAAGTTTGAGCATTTGAATTATTTACAATATTATATTCCTAAAAACAAAATTAGAATATTTATTTTTAATTTTTATTAATTGGATTATTGGCATTGAGGTCTGCACAAACATATACATACACAGATTAATATATACCCTGTATATTTTTATTAATCAAATTTTAATCATGACTATTACCCATTAAATACAACATTTTAGGGGAAATTATGAAATAAGGATTTTTAAAAGACTATTAGTGTCTGGTATAATTAGATTTATATATACAAATTTTATATTAAATCACACGAAGAAAGAAAAATTATTTTTTCCTTTATTATGGATGACAAAATGAGTTATAGAATGATGTCACAACGTCTGCTTCAAAGTATATTGTGAGAATGGCTGACATGTAAAATTTAAAAATTCATATTCATCATTCAAAATATTATATACTCAACCCAAATTACCTTTTGAGGAGAAGAAATATATTAATAAATTATATATATGATTATAAATTAAGCATATATAAGACTCATATATATGTGTGTGTGTGTGTGTTTTAAAGAAATAAGTCACTGTGGAAGAAATACCTGACAAAGGGAAGGAATTGTTTTTATGAAACTCAGAAAGAATTATAACAAACTTGGATTAAATTTTATGCCATACATAAATTTATGCAATATATTCTTTGAAAAACTCATTTTCCCCCAAATATGTATTTCTTTTTTCAATGTGAGTTTATTGATTTATATGTTAAGCTCTGCCCTCAAAACAGGGAATACTGGAATATTTGATACTGAAGAGTATTGATGAGAAAGTAACTAAGGGAAGATATGGGAATATGATGCCATGTAGAGTGAAGTCTAGGAGTACCCAAACTGATTCTGAGGAGAGAATATTTTGCCAAATAGCAAGATACAATAATAAGTAAGATTTATATTATTTATAAGAGAATAAAAATATCTGAAGTATTTGAGGAAGCGAGGGAACACTAAGATTTATTCACTTATTTATTTATTCTTGACACTAGTGATTGTAGATAAATAATGCTTAAGTTTTGTTGTTCTTATATGTGTCCTATACATTGTCGGCATTTTTGCTAGTAATGCTGACAGCTCATAAATAGGCATTTAGAGAATTCTTTCTTTCTTTTTTTTTCACATGTCCAAGCTTTATTCCTTTCAATTTGGTTTAACATGGACACCATCTTCTCTGGCATTTCAATAGCAGCATATGAATGGTTTTTCATTTTACTCCAGTGAATCACTTCATAGCAACAACATGTATCATTTGTGAACTTTTGTTTGTTTTTGTTATTTTGAATCTTTGCAGTCAAAGTTGTTAATTTTATCTTTTTAATTGAAAAAGTATTCTTCTCTTCTACAGTCCATCCTGACCACAGTTTCTGCTCCATCCACTCCTTTCTTCTTTATTCCAAAACCACTCTCTCTCCTTTTCATTTCAGAAAAGATTATGCCTCCAAGAGACAACACCGATCTACAACAAAACAAGATACAAAAATAACCAAATACAACAAAACAAGATACAAGGGAAAAAAATTATATTAAGGCTGGTAAAGGCAACCCAATAGGATGAAGAGACTCAAGAATAAGCAAAAGAGTCAAAGACACATTGTTGTCACTGTTAGGAGTCCCACAAACACCCCAGCTTTACCATATATGAGGGGATCTCATCCAGACCCATACAGGCTCTATGCTTATAATTTCTGTCTGTGTGAGCCCATCTGAGGCCTGCTTAGTTGATTCAGTGGACCATGTTTTCCGGGTGTTGTCCACCCACTTTGACTCCTAAAATCTTTTCTCCTCCTCTTCTGTAGGAATCCCTGCTCTCCTAGGGGAAGAATACAAAGGAGACCTCCAATTTAGACGCTCTCTCGGCATCATGTCTGGTGTGGGGCTTCTGTACCGCTCTCATCCTCTGCTAGGGAAAAGTTCTCAGATGACAAGACAATACACTGATCTATGAAGATAGCAGAATATCCTTACGCATTATTTCATTGATTTCCTTTTGAGAGGAGGGGAAGTCATGTTTGGTTCAGCTCTTGTTCTCCGTACTATCCAGTCTCCAGTTCCTGGCCATTCAGATAGTATCAGGCTTGGGTTTCCTCTTGAAGTGTATTGTGGGTCTCATGTTAAACCAAACTTTTCATTTAACTTCTACAAGTTCTGCATTACCATTAACCCAGAACTTCTTGAAGGCCGGACAGATTAAAAACTGAGGTTTTTGTGGCTGTCTTGGTATAAAAGTTTCTCTTTCCATAGCCTACAGAGATTAAAAAGGAGGGGTAAAGGCTACATTCAGGTACCAGCTCTACCTCTATACATTAATGAGCTGTGTAGATGTCTTTGACAATGGGGGCCCATTAAGCAGGTATTTCAATTGTCACTGATTTCACCAAATAGTGCTGAAGTTTGAAGGAATGTTCAAACATGGTACCTATAATAGTCTAGTAACTTTACATTTGTGTTTGGTTTTATTTATAACTGATATTCAGCTTGGTGTTTTATTAGGCCCTCACAAGCAGCCATTATTTAGAAATTAATTTTATTGCTTGCAAATATACAATTAAAATATAGTAGAAATATAAATAACATATTTCTGTTATAATTTCAAAAGATTCTATGCCTACCCTAAGGATTTTCATTTCTGGTAGATGTAGATGTATAAACTGATGACTTAATGAAATGAGTCCACAAAGAAGGTATAGACTAGCTAACTTCTTGAGAACGCAGTGTTAGCTAACTTCTGGCAATGCAGTTTTACAAGGGATTTTTTCCAAATACATGGACTGCAGAACCAAACCTAAGAACTGGCACAGAATACAAAGAAAAATTAGTAAAGAATTTCAGAGAAGGAAGCGAAGCAATGGAACGCAAATGAATAGCTCTAATTAGCCAAAAAGTATCAAGTAGCAGCAGCCCAAGGATCCAAAGAGAGCAAGGAGGGTTTGAGCGTTGGTCTGGAACCAAGTTGTTGAGATCCCAAAGTCCAGCAGAGACACCCGGAAGTCAGTGAATGACCATGGGCACCAGTGACGAAAGGTGAATTTTGATAGGCTTATATGATAAATTCTTGACTCTCATTGGTTTATACAATACAGGAAACAGAACAATATGTACAATCTTTTGTAAGGTACATTAATAATTTGTCTACTTCTGGTAAAGATATATAGTTAGGAATGTTCAAACATGGTACTTATAATAGTATAGCAACTTTACATTTGTGTTTGGTCTTGTTTATAACTGATATTCAGCTTGGTGTTTTATGAGGTCCTCACAAGCAGCCATTATTTAGAAATTAATTTTATTGCTTACAAATACACAATTACTATAGTAGAAATATATTTAAAGGATGTTCCCTAAGTAAAACTCTGAAAAGACCATATAAAGATATTTTTAAAACATATGTATGACATTATTAACTTTAAATTCCAGAACAGAAGCCTTAAATTGAGAAAATGCAAGCTATTCTAACCAAAAAAAAAAGATTAGAGATCTTTTTAAAGGTAGTTTTATTCCATAGCACTGCCTGGCTTAGAACTCCTTGTGAAGATCAATCTGTCCTGTGACTCCCGGCAATTTGCCTGCCACTAGTAGGCATAAAGGCATGCACAACGACACCTTGTTAATTTAGCATTTTCATCAAGATCATTATAAATTTTGTTATTCATCTCTTTAGATTGAATATTTTTTAATGTTTGTTTGGAGGGTCAATCTGGGAAACATACTTACTCTTGTATGCTTGACAATGAAAGACCCTTCTCTGTATGGAGGGCTTTGACCAAGGACTCACTCAGGTTGAGGGACATAGTCACACAACAGTGAAGGAGGAATGAGATTCCTGCTTATCAGGCAAGATCAGTGAATCAACCCCAGGATCCAATGTGGTGTATCAACTAGATAACCCCTTATTTTATATTAATTATATAGAATTTTATCATATGTGGAAAAGCCTGAAAGTAAGAAAGAAGAATACAGACTTCAATCTCTTTATGTGAATTTGTATTACCAATACTGTCTATCAGTCCTGGAAACAAGCTATGAAAATTGGTGCTAATCACAGGAAAACTGTATTTGAATTGCTGGAAATTTGAAATAAACTATCAAGGGAATATTAGTACATGTATATCTATATGAAACATCTTGGAATATATATTAATTGAACCCGACTTTCAAAATCATTTCTATTTTTCTACCTAATGTTTTCTAAATTTTTCTTATTAGAATCTCTTTTCTCTCACTCAGAACATCTCTTAAAGGTGACCTAGTTCACCTGCCTTATAAGACATATGTTGTAAACTAGTACTATAAATTTAAATATATTCTATTTAATTACTGTATTCACCTGATTAAAGAATAGTCAATTTCTACAGATTAGAGTGAAATGTTGCATTATTTATTATAAACCTGATATTTATCAAATATGACCCTTTATTCAAGTTCATCTTATGATTTATCTGTGTTATATTTTCTTACCATTAATTCCATTAAAGTATATTCAAATATCTGAACACAGAAAGTAGGACAGTAGAGGAATTGCCCTGTTTTTTTTTTCCTGAAAGAAACTAAGTAAATTATCAGTTAAAAGTGAATGTAGCTTGCATTATTTAAAGCTGTTAACTACAGAGAATTTTATAGGTGATTCTAAGGGAATGGGTAACATCAGATAGAGAAAAATTATACAGAGGATCTCTAGATAGAGGTTTCAATATGTAGAAACAACCAAACAAACCTGAGACCATGGGATTATTACAGACTCAGACTTCAAAGGTGACACAAAAAAATTCTATGGTCATCTTATATGCCTTTCAAATTAACCTCTGTAAGACACAATATACCAAGTTATTTCAATTTTTACGCAATGGTATTTCAACAGGATCATTCTTTGTCATGGGAGACTGAAATATTCATTAGACAACACACAAAATTCTCCCTCTTAACCCAATAGATGACAATACAAATTCACCTTT